>APFE030257626.1:35630-52417 GCA_000404065.3 Pinus taeda
TTATCTTATGTCTTGGGTACGGGTATTATTATGTTAATGTCTTGGTATGTATTTGATTTTCTATTGAATTTTATAATTAATGTGTTTTTATCGGAAATTTATTTTTATTATTTATTATTAGTATTAAATTTATTTTATTTGCAAGGTGTTGGTTGAGTTTCTAATTATGGAGTGTTATTTAAGTAACCTCATTTTTCTATTAATTATTATTCTTTTTTTTTCAAGTTTTTATTTCTTCTTATTTAACTTTTTGTTTTTTTTTTCTATTATTTCATTTCACAATTAATAGGTTTTTTTTCTATTTTCAATTAAGATACAATTTTAAAAAGGAAAAAATAATAATTTTTTTTCTTATATTGTTTTTAATATTTAATTTTATTACTTTTAATTTGACTTAAACTTTTTGTTGTATGACTTTTATTTTGGCTTTATTCTTTTCTGTTCACCTTTCCATAATTTCAACAACCATGCAATAAAACTTTAGTTTTAATGAATATAATTAAATTAGTAGAGAACAAGTAATTTTTGGAATGTTGAGTATTTCTTTCTTAATTTTACTAAGAAAGTTTTATTGATATATAATTATTATATTTTTGGATATGGTGAGCATTTATTTCCTAACTTTCTCGAATTTTTTTATTTACACATAGTTTTTATAATTCCTAGGAAATTAAATTTAAGAATTCAAATGATCTTCTTGAATTCAAGAATTCAATAAGTTTTTTTTTGTTTCTTTAATTTTTTGTGCGTGGTTGTGATTAGTGTCTGCATGTATCTATTCTTGCAGGCTAAAGGATTTGAAACTGGAGTGGAGTTGGACACATGGTTGGTGACCTATGCAATGCACTGAAGCTCTTCATTTCATTTTATGGCATTCAAATTCCAGGATGCAAAGTTTGTGGTATGGGATCCAAACTAATTTTACTAGTGAGCAAAAGTGGGGGTACTACTAGGATCCCACTTTGAAGTTTTAGGTTTCACACCAGGATCCCATTTAATGGGGGTATTACCAAGATCCCACTTTGAAGTTTTAGGTTTCACTTAGCTTTTATTGGGAGGTTAATCTTCAATTTCTCATATGTTTTAATTGGTTTGTGTCACAACTCCAAACAACACATAAAATATCATATATAAAAAAATTTCAAATAAAAACAAAAATGATATTAAGTTAGAACTTTAGTAATGAGAACATTTGCAAAATCCCATTAAGAAAATTAAGCCTAAAACGAAATACGCATATCCTTTACATTAAAGTCACGGTACAATTTACAGAAGCTATACATTACACCATTCACATGTTAGTTCTAATTTTTTGGTTTTTCTGTGCGATCCTAGTGTACATATTTACGGAAATGCTGACAGTCTCATTAACTTGGTTTAGATTTTATCGTAGATCACACAGTCATTTTCACCAAACTTGTTGTTCATTTACCCTGGCATTTAATTCCTCTGCCTGTACGTGGAAATGTGGCATGGCAGAACATCACCTCACCTCGGCCTTTGGTCGCATTAGGGTTCGCAACACTACTACAGTACAATCTAAAATCTTTCATTTAATGGTTTGTGTCTTTTGGAAGTTTGTTCGTGCTTTCTGCTGGGTTTCGATGCCCTGGTGCTTCCCCGCTCCTTGGCACCTATTTCGATTCAGTGGCTAGGGCATTCGACCTGGTTTATCCTGAAGTCGATGGCACCAAACACGTTACCTCTGAACTTCATACTGGATATAGTATGGTTCCCACTCTGCATTCTCAGGTGAGGGTTTTTGCGTTCGCTGATTTCCCTATATTTTTTTTGGGTTGATTCTGTTATTTTTTAATGATTCTAGGTTCATCAGGTGTTACAATTTCATCTTTTCGTTGCAGGAAGCAAGGTGCTTGTCTCAATGGTTTCCATGCAACTGGCCCAAAGGAGTATGCCACCCTTACTGGACTTCTACGCCTAACGGATATCGGGTAAGCCAACAGTAGTCTTGTCCTCAGAGACAAATGATATTCTGCATGATAGTTTTTGGTTATCTGATATGCTTTCCTGCTTCAAGCTAGTTCTGTAATTTTGTTTAAGGGTTTCGGATAACTTTTGCTGGTAAGCCTCTTTGTGTTTGAGATTCTCTCTAGGTACAGTGAGAGTGCAGTAAATTTGCTTATTGAAAGGATGCACTAGGGCTTCGGTCAGTTACCGACTAGAGCGCTTAGTCACTTTGTTGTATCCATCTTCTGACTAGGGTTCGAGCCTCGTCATTGTATATATATTCCATATGTACAGGTTCTCAACTAAAAATTTAATGGACTCTTATTTTATATATATATATATATAGATATATATGTCTCTTCTATCCGATTTTCGCGCTTTCTTTCCCTAAGGGTAACAATATTTATTACTGATATGATTATAATTTTATTTGTGTTATTTTATGTCTGTTTTTCTCCTTTTAACGTTATGCATACACTTTGATATTTTCTGGAAAATGCATTCATCTCTATTTATCTTTGGCGTAAAATTAAGTCTTTAAATAGGAGTGGTAGAGTCTGACACTCAGTATGTATTTGAGGATATATTTTACTTGCACATGAATGGTAATCCGGACAAGGTTGACTGCTTCTTTTTTTTTTTCTTGTAAGTCAGAAAGTTGTATTAAAAAAAGATAAAATATTTACATTGAGTCTGCCAAGGCAGACAGGAACCAAAGTAGAACATTACAGCCTTGCAGAGCAAAAGCATTAGAAAGCTCACCACGCAGGGCGGCTGTTTTAAGATCATAGGTATAGCATTTAAGAGCTGACAAAAAAGGCAGTTTAAACTGAAGCATTTACAAGGCCGAGACAAAAAGACCCGAAATCGGCACATAGTCCCGAAATCAACCATGGACCCGAGATCGACCATAGACCCGAAAACGACACATGAAATAAGAGGACATGAAACAAACCAGAGGAAAGCCGAAGCAGCCAAAACTGAGCCACGAGCGTCAGGGGCCTAAGGGAAACCGCCCGGACGCGGGAAGCCACCCAGCCTGCCGGTGATGTCCAGACCCACATCGAGGAAGTGTTTGTCCATTTTGTCTTGCAGATCCTGCATGGACTGGAAGTTCTGGGCTTCCTTCATCTTCTGCTCCTGTACCACAGGGACTGGGCTAATAGTTTTCCTGAGCAGCCTGATGAGCAGGGTGACCTTCTTGTCGACAATCTCCACCCCTTCCTGAACGGAAGAGATTCTACGTTCCAAAGACTTCTGGCTAGCGGAGGGATTACCAGGTTGACCGCCTGGGGCAGGGTGCTCCTTCTCAGTGTTCTGCTTATCGGCTTCCGTCATTTCCAGGGCTTTCGCCAGGAGAGTTTTCATCCTCCAACTTTCCACCTTAGTTCGCATGAATTGGGTTGCTCTTTTAGCTAGTATACCCGGGTCACAAATCCAATCAACCTCATCTGCAACCGCTCCCTCCTGCTTTGTATCTTCTTCCTACTTGACTTTAGCCTCCAACTCAGCAATTTTTCGTTTTCTTCTTGTTGAGGCTCTAGTAACATACATGTTCTGTGCATTGCACAGGTCCTGGTTAGCCCCCGCGCATCTGCAGCTGGACGCATCCATTCTGATCTTACGAAACCTGTTACGGCAAAGCCTTTCCTGAGCTTGCTTGCTGTTGGTGCTGGCAGAACTAAGCGAAGAGGTGGTGGAAACCGTGTTCGACCCCCTTGTTAAATAGCTTGGAGCCATGGAAATCTCCCGAGAGTGGCTTTCCATAGGGGCGAGAGAAGTGGTACTATTGCAATTAATATTGGAGGTGTTCACACGATTCTCATATTCTTTTCCTGCAGGTGCATAAGAATTTCTGATTTCCTTTCTCTTATGTTTGAAATGCTTGTCCTTTCTTCTCAAACGATTCTTACGGATAACTTCGTGGCATGATCTCTGTTGATGGTTCCCATGCTGGGTTCTGCCCCGTACTGATGGCCGCCGCTTCTTCTGTCCAATCCTCCCATAGGTGTGATGGAATTCCTGTTTATTGGTCCCATTATCAGATTGATGGAGCCGGTGAAAAGGACCGTTACCGGTTAGGCTCGGTCGTTGATGGTCACGTCTTGTTGCGCCAACTGTGTACATCGGGCTTTCAAATTCGGAAAGTTCACCTCCTCCCAACAGCTGTCCCATCCGCTTCCCTGACTGTCTACTCCACAGTTCGCCAGGTAATCCGCCACCCTGTTTGCTCGACATCGGATCACCTGGAAGACAAGACCCTGCATGCCCTTCATGAGTTCTGCAATGCTCTCAGTGACTTTGGCTAATCTCCAATGCTTTATGGCCTTGTTAGCTTTTATCCCCCTTTGTAATTTTTGCGCTGTGGAAATGACCAGAGAGGAGTCCCCTTCCACAATTAGGTTGTGGAGGCTTCGGGAATTTGCAATTCTAAGGCCATGTTCCAGGGCCACAAATTCCATTTCATTGTTAGTGCTTTCTCCAAGCGCTCTGTAGTAGATATGTAGAATGTCTCCCTGCTGATTGCGTATAACACCTCCAATTCCAGCCAAACCAGGGTTTCCGCGCAATGCCCCATCAAAATTCAATTTGAGACCTCCAACCGGTGGGCATTGCCAAGTATCGCTTGGTGAGGGTGGTGGAATTGTGTGTTGCGAAGCAGTGTGATTGACAATTTCCTCCAGCCGTAAGCTTTTTAAAATTCGTAAGTCCAGAGCTGTAGGCTTTTCATTTCTTTCCATTCTGCATTTGGTTTGAATTAATTACTGGATGTTGGTTATTATGCTGTCTTTTGAGAAATTGATGTTCCTGTACTCATCTTGGAAGATTCTTCGGTTGCACTCCTTCCAGATAGACCAAAGTAGAAATCCTGGTGCCGACTTCCAAATGTTGTTGACTCTTTGTGTTCCCAAAAAGTCTGTTCTCCAATTCAGAATAGCGCTGTGAATTGAATCTATTTGCCGGTCCGTGCTGTTGAGGATCCCTTCCATCCAACACCATAATTGTGATGCCCATTCGTAGGTGTTGAAAAGATGGTTCAAAGATTCCAGTTCTTCAAGACACATACGGCATCGAGAGGGTCCCTTGAAGCCTTTCTTGCAAAGATTGTCCCAGGTAAGGGTCTTATTTCTCATTAGGAGCCATAGGAAAGTTCTGATTTTGGGCCATAGAAGATTATCCCAAACTTTGCTGCTCCAGGGCAGGATCTCTCCCTGTTCGTTCTTTTCTAAGATGTTTCTGGCTTCTTTCAGTGAGAAATTACCATTTCCCTTGAGACCCCACCTGAGTTTGTCATCCTCTTCCATTTTCCTGATCGTTTTTTTTAGGATGCACTCATTAAAATGTTGAACTGTAGGAATGTTGGCCTCTGTATTCTCAGGGTTAAAGTTAATCCAGTCCCTCCAATTTTCGTCTGTGTTGTGCTGATGCCAGTATTGGTTAACTTTGTATCTGCCCTGAGCTTGATAGGTTTGCTTTATATTAAGTAATTCTGGAGAGTCGAGTTTGGGTAGTTGTTGCCAGGCGTCCTCCCAGAACAGAGCTAGCCTGTCGTTACGAATTTCCCAAAAGTTGTTATCCTGAACAAGATTTTTGTTTCGCTTGGCATGATTCCATATGGGTGAGCCTTCCAGGGTTTCTTGCAGTCTGATGAGTTCCTGAATGTCACAATCCGGGACATATTTTTCTTTCCAGTGCTTAGCCCAAGGTAAGGTAGGGTTTTCAATCCATCTCCACCATAATTTAGCTCCACAAGTTCGGTTGACAACCTCTGGATCAACTAGATTCAGCCCCCCCCCCCCAGATTTTGACATGCAGAGTTTGTCCCAGGCAACAAGAGCCCACTTTTTCTTCTCACCATTACCGCTCCAAAGGAATGAATGCTGGATATTTCTTATTTGTTGCAGAATACCTTCGGGAGCTGGGAGCAATGATAGAAGATAATGTGGAATGGCTTGAAGGACGGCTTTGGTTAGGACTAGGCGACCTGTTAAATTTAGAGCTATGTTCGTCCAGTGTGAACATTTTTTCTTCAGGTTGGCGAGAATTTTCTCCCAATGCTCTTCTTTCCTGGGTTTGAGGGTCAGAGGAGCCCCTAAGTATTTCAAAGGTAGGGAACCAATCCTAAATCCTAAAATCTAGGCGAGGTGAGATTGAATAGTCGGGTGGGTGTTGAAAAAGAAGATAGTTGATTTAGAGAAATTAATTTCCATACCAGAGGCGTGGCTAAAGAGGTCTAGGGTTTCCTTGTAAGCAACCGCCTCCTTCACTGTGGGAGTGCCATGTAACATGGTATCGTCGATAAACTGTTGGTGCGTGGTATCTGGAAGCGATATAATGGGCTGAAGACCTCGTATTTTACCTTCCGCTTTCTTCTTAGCTATGGTACGACTGAGGCCTTCCATTAGGATGATGAAGAGAAAAGGGGATAAGGGATCTCCTTGCCTGATTCCTCTGGAAGGAGCGAAGGGAGCAGAGGGAGCTCCGTTGACAAGGATGGAATACCTTGGAGATTTGATTAGAGCCATGATCCACTTAATCCAAGTGTTGCAAAAGCCAAAAGCTTTTAGAACTGCTTCGAGGTACTTCCAGCTGAATTTGTCATAGGCCTTTGAGAGATCCAATTGCATAAGCATGCCTGCCTCTTTCCTTGAATGTAGGGAATGAATCATCTCCTGAGCTAAAAGGATGTTGTCGAAAATTTGTCTACCCTCCACATATCTCGATTGCTCTTCAGAGATAATGCCCGGGAGAATCATTTTCAATCTGCTGGCTATCACTTTTGATATAATCTTGTATATGACATTACATAAGGCAATAGGTCTGAACTTGTCAGGGGTTTTGGCTTCTTCAACTTTAGGTATGAGTGCAAGAAAGGTAGAGTTGAGGGATTTGAGAATAGTTCCCGATCGTCTGGAATCTTCCACCACCTCCCACACATACTATTTAACAATACTCCAGCAGGCTTTATAGAAATTAATGGTAAACCCATCTGGCCCTAGAGCTTTATCATTAGCCATGCTTCTGATAGCTTTCTCTATTTCCTCCATTGAAATTTCCCTACACAGGGCCCAATTCTGATCTGCGGTTATGGTCTTCGGGATGGCTGCAGTTAGTTCCTTGATGGCTTTCTCTCTGTTTATGTTAGGTTCCTGAGCAATCGATTTGAAGTGGTCTGAGAGCAGTGCAGATATTTCATTGTGATTTTTTAGGATTTCCCCTGTATCATTTTTCAGTTCTAGAATTCTATTACTGCTTCTGTGGTCTAGTGCCGATCTGTGGAAGAATTTGGTGTTCAGCTCTCCTTCTTTCAACCGCTGAATCCTTGATTTCTGTCTCCATAGGGTTCTTCTTGAGAACAGTGATTATGCCATTGCTGCGAGAGAATTTTTTCCTACTCCAGAGCCTCAGCACTGAGGTTTCCTGCTGCGCCTTCTCTATGGATCTGTTCCAATTTATTCTTGAGAATTATCTTGTCCTGGAAGATGTTACCAAAGACAGTTTTGTTCCATTCTTTTATTTGTTGTTTGGTCATTTTTAACTTCTTTTGGAGATTGAACATTTTGGTTTCACTGTGCTCCAAAGGTTCTGACCACCTTTTCTTTACCATTTCTTGGAAGTTGGGGTGGTCTAATCAGAACTTTTCAAACCGAAAGGGCTTATTCCTAGGGGTACTTGAAACTTCAACAATGAGCGAGATTGGCGAGTGATCCGATCCCCCACTGGGAAGGATGTCTGATTCAACTGTGGTACCTTCCATTATGATGCTTTCTGATATTAAGAATCTATCCAGGTGGGACGCTATTAGCTTGTCACCTCCCCTTCGATTGTTCCAAGTGAAGGAACCAGTTTTGGGGTAGACATCAACAAGTTTGGCGGTCTCAATGGAGGTGGCGAAGGCTTTCACATCTCTGTTTAGTTTTCTTAGACCTCCTTTTTTTTCCAACAGGGTTGTTATCATATTGAAATCACCCCCCAAAATGCACTTTGAACTTGGATATCTTCTAATAATTTTATATAGAGCTTCTAAAAAACATAGCTTATCTTCTAGTTTCTGAGGACTGTAAATGTTGACACAGAGGAAGGAACCAGTGTTACCTACGGGTTGGAATACAGTCGCCATGAAGTGCTTGTTGGCTTCCGCCGAAAGCATCTGGACTTCCCTTGAATCCCACATGGTGGCGAGGCCTCCTTATCTTCCTTGACTTTCATTTTCTAGGATTTCCGTGTGATCTCCCAGTTTTCTGCATAGATGTGTGATGTTGGGGCTACTGCATTTTGTTTCTTGTAAAAACATGATTGCTGGTTTATGACATTGGATCTTCCATTTTAAAATCCTGTATTTCGCCTGGCTGTTGAGCCCTCTGGCATTCCACGAGATTATCTTCATAGAAAACTGATTTTTATTGGAAGAAATCGAAGGCAGTGAGTGCCTTCATTTTCCTTGAGTTTATCATGATCATGCCTAACTCTTGTAGTGCTTCACCACTTTTTTTCCGATCTCTTCTCTTCTTTTGTTTGGAACTGGATGTTTTCCATAGGGGGCTTCTTGAATGAGAACTGTTGCCTTTTGCCACACCTAGCTTCCTGTTCTGCCTTTCCAATAATGCTCTTTGCCTTGCAATGAAGAGGTCATTAACTATTCTGATTTCTTCCTCCGACGCGTTTTCTATCCCTTTGGCTTTCTAGTTTTCAGCCATTGCTAGTAAGTTCAGACCTTTTCTTGCTAGCGCATTCTCCTAGTCTTGTTCTTCGCTGCCTCCATCACTGGTTAACATATCCATTTCTTCCTCTGTATCCTCCATTCTCTCTTGCATTTGAACCTCATTGTTAAAGTTCTCTGCATGCGTATCCTTCTCTGTGGGTGTTTCTTTTTCTTTGTTTTCTGCTCCTGAAGTTGGAGCTTTGTGCTTTTCTTCTGAGTCAGTTTCCGGGTCTAGGAGCACAAACATGTTGTTGTGGATATTTATTTCTCCGTTTCCTCTGATATTCTTTCATCTATTTGCTCTGTGTTTGGATTTGGGTTTGAGGAAAACTTTTGTATCTTTGTGGGCTTGAACTGAATCGATTTCTTGCTCCTTCTTGATCTTTGGGCAGTCCCTTAACAGATGCACATGTTCATGGTATTTTCGGCAGCGAAAGGGAATCTGCTCATAGTCTAAATCCTGAAAGTATTCCTCGTCCCTGTATTCCAGCCAAAGTCCTTCGTGTAGTGCTTCGGAGACATCCATTTCAACACAAATTCGGGCATAAGAAGTATGTCTTTTTTGGAGAGTTGCTTCAGAGGCTTTGATGAAAGTACCCAACTTGTCACCAATTTGTTTCAGTGCAGTCAGACCCCAGTAGTATATTGGAAGAGAGAATAAGCATATCCAGACTAGGACTTGGGTAAAGGATTCCTTCTCCGGGGCAAAGTTCGGCTTCCAAGGTCTCATATACAGTCCTGCTGAAGCCATAAAATACGGGCCACCTTCAAAAATTCGATCCTTGTCTTCGAGGTTGGCGAAGACCACAGTGAAGAAGCCTTTGGCTCCTAGGTGAAGTTTAACATCTCCACGAGGTTTCCAATGCAGTTTTATCCAGTGACACAGAGCTTTTTCAGACGGCCAAATACCCATGAACTTGCATATCATAGCTCGTTCCGCCATGTGCTCCCTATAAGCTTGAATTTCTGGGTCCGTAATAACTACCCGTAAGCTTTTGGTCTTTTTCGGTTTGCAGCCTCCACTGCTTGAAGAGTGTGTGTTGGGGTTTGAACTAGGTTCCCCCTCCTTTTCTGGCCTGCCTTGTCTATTCCCTGCTTGCTTCCTTTCATCCTGCCCTTGTCGTTTCTTGTTTTCTGAGGAATTAATTATTACAGGAGTTTTGTCTTTAGCTCCTGTCAGGTTATCAGTTTCTGGGCCTATGCCCTACGTTGTTTCTTTTGTCTTGTCAGTGTTCCCTTGAGATTGAACCCTGTCTCCACTGCCAGGTTGAATGTTGTTGTCCATCCCTGAGATTCTGACCCCTTCCTTTCTATCATTTTTCTGTTTCTGTAGGACTATCTGCTTGACAGTAGGGGCCCCACTGGACCCCTCCTCTTCCATGCTACTGGTCAGGCCTTGACCCTGTCGAAGTAGGGCTTCGAGGCGTGAGAAGACAGCCTCCAGACCCGCGAGAATCCTGGTTTCTTGATAGAATCACCCGCGAGAGAAACACAGATTCCAGCATAAGCTCTAGTCAACTACTGCAGAGAGAGCCACTGGTTGTTTTTCGGTTGATTGCTTCAACTCGCAGCTCTGATACTAATAATTTACAGTAGGTTCTTGAAATTTTGTTTTGAGTCCCGAATGTTTATCATCTCAGCTCTAGCTCTAATAGTTCTTACCATTGCATGCCTAGGGTCAAAAAGTTCTTTCATCTACTTTCTCTGCTTACGTGATTATAGTCGTGTTAATTGGGAAATTGATTTATGGTTCATTGAGTTCTCTTAGTCTACTTCGGTTCTGTTTATGAAAAGAGATTTATTTATAATACCTTTGAGAATGGGTTAACAGGTTTTCTCTGTCTATGATTGGAAGTAATTCAACTCTATTTATTTAGAATTTTAGAGAATAAGCAACATAACTTCTCAATTTTTAATTTGTTAGTAATTGACCAAAGAATAAAACAACAGAACTTCATTTGTCTTTAAATTAAAATATTTGACTCTACTAGTTAACCCTGTTAAAGAAAAATATAACAACAAAACTTCTCAGTCTTCAACTTCTGTAGATATTTATCACTACAGAGAAATATCGAGGTGATGAAAATTTAGTATAAAATAAGAAAATATCGAGGTGATGTCAAAATCTCCTCAGAGAACTAGGGTTTTCATTACGAAATAAGAACTAGTTCTGTCTTAAGTGCCTATGTTCTTCGAGGGTTGAGCAATAAGCAAGTCAGGACGATTTTCTTTCTTATAATTCTGGTGCTTCTCTTTCTCCTAATCATTCATAAAATGTACTCTGAAGATAAGATTACTCTCTCTCCCTTCACACATAAAGAATTCATACATTCCATTAAGCAACAAGATAACTTGGAAAGGTGCTGCATACATAGTTGTTTAAAAAAGAAGAGAACTCATTGGTTGATGCCACCTCTTGTCTGTTGCTCCTTTTCCACCCTTCCATGAGATTTGTCCTCCAAACCAAATCTCCCCCCAAGCTAAGCTGTCAGACTTTAGTCCTTTGCAAGCATTCTTGCACAGAGTGTTATCCTATCTAGTCGTCACTAGACTTAGCATCCTTTTCCCTCTTTCTGTCTAACCTATTAGCGCAAATTTTTCCTCTCCCCTACTCCTTTTCTTTTGGAGCATCACACAGTTAGGGGAGGTAGTTAGGGTTTTTCCAGGCAACTGGCTTTTTCCAACTTCCTCTCTTGAGAAGTTACAAAGTCTTCTTTATTCATAACATTTTCTATTTCAAAGTTAACAACATTATTTAACTTAACAATAACAACCATAATTCCTAGTTTACTTCTTAGTGTGATAAAAATAAAATATTATAGTATATCTGCTTACTGTGATAAAATAAAATATTTTCAGTATATCAGTCTTACTGTGGTAAAATAAATATTTAGAGTATGTTTGGGGACATCATCTCTTCCCCCTTGAAATCAAACATCGTCCCGATGTTTCCCAATCACAAACAATCCCCGATATGCTTCTTTCATGAATTGTTCATCCCTCTAGGTAGTCTCATCTGATCCAAAGTGCCGCCATCGCACTTTAACTTGGGTGATGGCTCGTTTCCGCAACATTACTTCTCTCCGTTCGAGTATATTTTGTGGCTCGATCGAGAATTCTCATTCTAGTTCAACCTGAAACAAATAGAGCCTAAATCAATCTTTTTCCTATGATATCAAAATTTATTTATGTCCACCCAAGTACCGTTTTACCTGAATATGTTGCCAATTGACTATATGCTTAGGATCGTAAATGTATCTTTTTAAAATAGAAACATGAAAGAATATGGCTTGGTAGGGAAATTTGGTATGCCACTGGCACAACCCTTGCTAATATTTGAAAATGCCCATAAAACCGGGGTGCCAGTTTGCTGCACTCGCTCCATTGTAGCGTACTCTTTTACCTCATATTCTCACATACATTTAATCACCCACTTGATATTATCTAAAACTTCTCTTCCTGTTGGCAAAATTCTTCTACCTGTCTTGGGCTGCCTTCAAGTTGCTTCGTACCTTTTTGATCATTTCTTCCATATCTTTTAACATTTCAGGCCCCAACGACAGTTTATCTTCAGGTCCCTCCAACTGAAGGGTGTGCGACATTTTCTTCCGTACAACACTTCAAATGGGCTCATTTGCACAAAAGTATGATAGTTGTTGTTGTATGCAAATTAAACCAAATGTAGATAATCTTCCCATTTTGATGGTTGTTGCATCACGTATGATCTCATCATGTCTTCCACCACTTGGTTCACCCTTTTGGTCTTCTCGTCTGTTTGAGGTTGATAGGCAATGATGAAATTTAATTGAGTCCCCAACCCTTCAAACAGTGTCCTCCAGAAGGCTAATGGAAATTTTACATCACGATAAGATATTATGTTGTTTGGTAATCCATGTAACCTAAAAATATTTTGCATGAAGATATTGGCAATCTGCACTGCTCTGAAAGTCGATTGTATGGGTATAAAATTGGTTGACTTGCTTAATTTGTCCACCACCACCATGATAGAGTCATTCTTTCTTCTAGATTTGGGTAACCATGCTATAAAATCCATAGATATGGTTTCCCACTTCCATTCCGGAATTGGTAGTGGGAAACCAAACACCGTGCCAAATATTCTGTTACTTTTTTCTTCATGCCTGACCAATAGTACTCCTTTCAAAGTGCCGTAGTCAATTTTTGGTACCCTGCATGTCCTGCATAGGGACTCTTATGAAATTCATCTAAAATTAGACTTTTAATGTTACCTTAGTTGGGCACATATAGTCTTTTTTTATATTTCAACATGCGGTCAGCATCCATCGCATAACCTTGCTGAAATTTGTTACTGGTTGGATTTTGAGCTTGTTGTCCTAATTTCTGATATCTCAAATCCTGATCCATTGCCGCCTTAATCACTTAAGTGAAGGCAGTCCACCCTTCACTGCATGCAATTTCGTAGACGTAATGTACCTTTCAACTTAAGGCATCCGCTACCTGGTTCTCTTTCCCTTTCAGATGTTTAATTTTTAAATTAAATCCACTTAGAAAATCCACCCACCGTGCTTCCCTAGAATTTAAGGTAGGCTGATTAAAGTAACTAGTCAGGCTATGGTGATCCATCATTAGCAGAAATTTTCTACCCAAAAAATAGGGACTCCACATCTTTAAAGCGTGAATAATAGCTGCCAACTCCAAATCATAGGCAAAATATTTCTGCTCATGTTCCTTTAACTTCCTTGACTTGTAGGCGATTACCTTACCTTCCTGCATCAGTACTCCTCCTACCCCCTCCTTACTTGCATATGTTTATACCACATAGTCCTTACCGAGATCTTCTTTTCTTAATATAGGTGCAATGGTGAACAAATGCTTGAGCTATTCAAAACTTTTTTGACATTCAATGGTCCATTTAAAATTTCTCCCCTTTTTCTGCAGGGAGGTGATAGGGTAGGCCACTCTAGAAAATCCTTCCACAAATTGTTTATAATAACCTAGTCACCCTGTTATCACTGACAAAATTTCGATGCTAAATGTCTACAAATAAGCACATTAACCCTTTTGCACAGTTTCGCACAAAATGTTTAAGTGTTTTAGCAGTTGGAAAGTGAAGTCTCTGCCTTAAATAAAAAATATGTGGTCTATGTTGAACAGCTGGAGGAATGATACAAATGTTATTCTTGCAGATGAGATGGGCTTTGGAAAAACTGTGCAATCTGTGTCAATGCTTGGGTTTTAACAGAATGTGCAGCAGATACACGGTCCTTTCCTTGTAGTTGTACCTTTGTCAACATTAACAAACTCGACAAAAGAATTCCGCAAATGGCTACCTGACATGAATGTTGTTGTTTATGTTGGCAATCGTGCAAGTAGAGAGGTTTGCCAGGAGTATGAATTTTATACCAACAAGAAGACTGGCCGACTTATTAAGTTAAACATATTATCGACCACATATGAGGTTGTGTTGAAAGACAGGGCCATTCTCTCAAAGATCAAGTGGAATCATCTCATGGTTGATGAAGCACACCGATTGAAGAACAGTGAAGCCTCACTCTACACTACTCTCTGTGAATTCAGTACCAAAAATAAGTTGTTGATTACTGGGACACCTTTGCAGAATAGTGTTGAAGAACTGTGGGCTCTATTGCATTTTCTTGATCAGGACAAGTTCAGAAAAAAGGACGATTTTGTGGAGAAATACAAGAACTCGAGTTAAATCAACGAGAATGTGTTTGCTAATCTACACAAAGAGCTTCAGCCTCATCTGCTCCTCAAAGTCATGGCCTAGATAAGTTTGCTAATGAAATTCAAACTCACAAGGCACAGAGAGAGAGAGAGGCCTTCAGAAGTAGTATTACAAATGGATTTTGGAGCGGAACTTTCATGATTTGAATAAGGGAGTGCGTGGAAACCAGGTGTCGCTATTAAACGTTGTTGTCGAATTGAAGAAATGCTGTAACCATCCATTTCTATTCGAGAGTGCGGATTATGGCTATGGTGGGGATGCCAATATGAATGATAGCAGCAAAGTTCAACGTATCATTTTGAGCAGGTGGCAATCAGAAGACAGCAAAGAGGCACACGAGGCATATGCTGGAATCATCAGAAAATAAGTCGGTTTGGATAGTTTAGCATTTGGGTCTGGTGATGCAACACGTTTCAAGTTTCATAAAGGATTTTGGGATGAAGTGGCCAATAAATTGAACAAGAAGACGCGGGGATGACAACAGCAGCTCCGTTGAAGAATTTAAAGGAAAGTGTAAGCACCTTTTGAATATAAAGGATGGGTACGAAAAACAGAGTTTTGAACATCAAGCTTCCCGGGATGTCTCTTCAGGGCAGTTTTCCAACTGGCTTTGAGTATTGTGGAAGAATGACAGGTGCCTTGTTCTTACTCTGATTGCAATTCCATTGGATGCACAATGGATAAGGTTACAAACACTGCTACATCTGGTTGATGGCAATAGTGGGAAAAGGATATTGGCTTCAAGAAGTTATGTACATAACGTGGATTCAAAGTTGGTTTGTGCTTCACCAAAAGTTCTGAACCAAGTCAGGTGTAAAGGTGCAAATCAAACTCAAGAACAGCACTCAGAAAATTTACGTAGTGTTGCAAAAGTAAAACTTATATTTGGACCTAAGTTACAACAATGGTTTAAGAAAATTGCTTCCCTTCGTGAAAAGGAAGCTAGGGGCATTGCTATATTCGGAAAAGCTGCTCCTATATCACAACAGTCTTCCGGTTTGTTTTGTTCAATCAATCCATTGACGAGTAATTTTTCTGAGTTGGATATTGATTCCTTTGAATCATATACTAAGCAAACAAAAGTTAAGAATGGTTCAGAATATGTGAGAAGTGGTAACAATGGTGCAATAGCAGTAGTTAATAAAGAGGGATCTCCAGGGTTCAATTTTCCTAGGTCTTGTGTAGCTGAGACTTTGTTAGTCAGCCAATGTGGACCAGTCCTAGCCTGTGAATTCTTCGGTGCTCCAAAATCTTTTGCTGATAATTTAAATGTTAATTCTGTAAATGGTGTTGATATAAATGCTTGTGAGATAAATTCCCTTACAACTCTCAGTCAGCTAGCTAACAATGCAGAAGTATTTGAGACAAGGAGTACGAAAAGCCTTTCCCAGTCATTTATGTTCTGATGATTCTCTACTAGGTGTGGGAGACTGTAAATCTGACAGATTTAAGTGTAATCCTCGATATGTGGATATTGATACTTGTCAGACAAACTCCGTTACAACTCTCAGTCAATTAGCTAATGGTCCAAAGGTACTTGAGGCAAAGATAACAGATTTTGGGTTGGCTCGGTTGATGAATCCTGTCGATACTCATCTTAGTACTTTTATCAATGGCGACTTGGGTTATGTAGCACCAGAATACATGAGCACCTTGGTTGCTACATTGAAAGGGGATGTCTACAGTTTCGGAGTAGTGCTTCTAGAGTTGGTTATCAGATAGAAACCCATTGAAGTTACAGATGTACAGGAAGAGCTTATTGAATCCATGAAGAAAATGAAGGAACTTCAATTTCATAAAAGGAGATTTTGTTGGTGAAGCATATTCTCTGAACTACAGTATCTGGTGTTTGATTTAAATGGCTGCTGCCCTTGTTTTACTTCTCTGAAGATTCTTTTAGCTTGATGATTTTGAAGTCACGGCTATATTGACTTGAGAAGAGAAAGTTGTGACTGGACTTTGGAATGTGTGTGTGAGGTTTTGGGAATGTTGCAAAGTTAAAATGGTTATTCTTTGGCGAATGTATGCCTGCTCCTTTTTTCTTTTAGGGCGATGAAATTGAAGATAAGGTATACAAACAGGGTAGAGTCTTGGCTATAAAAGATAAGACACAAACTGAACATGAGAGAACTATCGATCAAGACAGTCAAACTTGTAATCAGCTTTCTGTTGAAGTGTGCCTCTGCTAAATGTTTCAAGTACAGTTCAAGGTGGGACAATTTTCAGAAAGTGGAAGACTGTGTTTTTAATTCACACAGCAGTTTCGTAGCGTGCTACGAAACTATTGTAGGTGATGATTTTAAATGCAGAGCAGCTATTTGATATTATGAGCGGGAATTTTAAAGAGAGACACCTGTCCATCAATCCCGCCTACAGCACATCAGAAACATA
>APFE030257626.1:64439-150030 GCA_000404065.3 Pinus taeda
GGTTCTTGTCCTTCATGTTTTACAGCTCCTTAGGTACACAATCACTCTGAATTCACCTAGTGCTCAGACTTCCTGTGTGTACTTATCAGTTGATGGTTATTTGATGAATGTCTTGAATGTTTAAACATTACATGCCTTGGCTTCTATGAATGAATAGTTAATAGTTTACTAAGAGATGTTTGACTCCATGAGCCCAATGGAAGAAATGTTATGTAGTCTGTCCAACCAGCAAGTCTAATAAATTTTCATTTTAAGAGTTAGACCTCTTTGTGCTTAAAGATAAATCAATAGTTTATTTTTGAGAGAGCCCTCTCAGGTTAGGGAGGCTAATCCCTAGCTAAAAGTCTGGTTTGAAACAGATGCATGAGATCTCACTAAGTAGCAGCCTTTAGTGTATGATTTTGTGACAACACACCCCATAAAAGATCTTATATCCACTACGTCCTTCGGTACAAGCCATTCCATTATGGTCTTAATCTTCACGAGATCCACCTAAATTCCATCTTTAGTAATAATATGTCCTAAGTACTGAATTTGTTCCTTAAGGAAATCACACTTACTATATTTGGCATACAATTGATGTTCCCGGAGAGTTTGTAATACCATTCTAAGGTGTTCCTTGTGCTCCTCAATACTTCGAGAGTATATCAATATGTTGTTAATACAAATTAACATGAATTTGTCTAAATACTGATGAAATATGTTATTCATTGAGCACATAAAAGTCGCAGGGGCATTGGTTAACCCAAAGGGTAATACTACAAACTCGTAGTGCCCATAATGAATTCTAAAAGAAGTTTTGGTTATATCTCCCTCATTGACAATGATCTGATGGTATTCTGAATGCAGATTAATCTTTGAGAACACAGTAGCCCCATTTACCTGATCGAATAGTACATTAATACGGGGTAATAGGTACTTGTTCTTACTTTTCAACTTGTTTAGCTAATGGTATTCCATGCCCATGTGAAGGGTTTCATCCTTCCTTTTGATGAACAACACGAGAGCTCCCTATGGTCACACACATTGGCAGATATATTTTTTATCCAATAATTCTTGTAACTGCATTTTTAGCTCTGTCAATTCCGGTGTGCTCATATGATAAGGAGCTCGAGACACTGTGGCTACTCCTAACACCACTTTAATAGTGAAATCTATGTCTCTCTTGGGTGGCAGCCCTAATATCTCTTCTAGGAACACATCTACAAATTCCTGAACTAATGGAATACCTTCTAAAGTAGCAGTCTTGACCTTTGAGTTGGCATATCTGACCTAAATAGCATCTATCTGACACCCTTTATGGATACATTTTGCCAATTGCGAAGTGGTTATGGGCCGAGTCTTTATTGGCCTCTGAATGCCTTACATCACTTTCTACTTCCCAAATTCATTCTTGTAGCAAATGGTTTTTGTTTTACAATTTAAAATGGACCAAGGTTTTTCCAGCTAGTCCATGGCTATGAATACATCATATGACCCAAGTGGAAGTATGTTTAGATCTGCCTTCAAAGGTTGACCGACTATTTCAAGAGGGCCTTCATTGACCTTGGCTAACACACGTCTGTTGGCCCCTGTTGCTAGTTGTACTAACCAAGAGTTTTTAAACTTGACTTATTGTAATTTACACTTTTCGACAACCTTTGAACTTACATAACTTAACATAGCTCTAGGATGAATTAAAACAGATACAGGGTGAATATATATGTTACCTTCAAATTCCACCATTGTTGGTTGATATTCAGCCTGATGGTCCTCGAGAGCGGCATTAATTTTTGGAATGCTTTGGGCCACATCTCCCACTGTAGATGCCTCATGGATCTATGAAACCTAGTCCATTCCTTTCCAATGAGGACAATTTTTAACGTGATGAGGCAGTCCACATCCATAGCATTGCACTAGGGGTCTTGTTATCCCTTCATTTTCAATTTTACCTGATTGCTCGCTGAATCTGGATTCAGCAGGTGGTCTAAATTTGAGCTGATTTTTATGAACATTTATATTGCTTTGCCCTTTGGAAATCCCCTTGCTGATACTGCCGCTATTTCCCTTGTTGCCCACAAAAATCTTGTTACCCTTCTTGTAAGTCCACCTCTTTCGTAAGGGCTCTCCCTTCTGCTTATTTTGATGATAGCACAACCTGTCCTTATGTATAACCTCATCCATCATTTTTGGGTTATCAAACTCGATTCTCTCTCTCATTGTTACAAGCTGACTGCTGACAAATTGTTGTAGCTTAGCCTTTTCCTCTCATATGTGAGGTACATGTCAGAGTAAAGAGGTAAATCAGGTGATAAACTCATCCATTGTTTGTTGTCCAAGCCGCAGATTGTGAAATTCCTCGGCTTTGTCATCATAAAATCGTTCAATCAGATATCTTTCTTTGAAATATTTTTGGAATTTTTCCCATGTTATGCTTTGTTCGCTTACAGCACACACAATCTCAACTTCTTCCCACCACAAACTAGCCTTTCCTTGTAGTTGGAAGATGGCTAGAGGGGCTTTTAGGTTGTTATCATATTCATATAATTGAAAGTACTTGTTCATGTTAATAAGCTAGGCCTCGGCTGCCTCTTCCACCTCTCCATCAAAATGCGGCGATTTTATTTTTCGAAACTCTCCATGTAATTCTATTCGTTGTATTTTCGATGTGGGGTAATATAAAGAATTATCCAATTTCTCATCCTGATTTTCTTCCCCTCCTCCAATTCCTTCAAGTTTTGTGTGATACACTTGTTCTTCTGACACTCGTTCCTGTTCAGGGCTGGGAATTGGCTGGCACTGATTCTGCTTATCAGACAGGCTTTTCATAATTTTTTCCTGCTCCATGGTAAGTCTTACATTGTCCTCACGTAGGCATGCCATCTCATTTTTTAATTCCTGAACTATTTCCAATATTGTAAGATTAGTGTTACACACCTCCTCACCTAACTGTATCCATATTTTAGGATTTGCCGCAGGTCTAGGGCTAGCCATATGCTTGGGTGGAACATTGTCCATTCCTCTGCTATTATCCTGTACTTAATACACCAATGAGTTAACAATCATTGTGAATATCAGGAATCATTATTTAATTTCCAGAGGCCACAGTTTTGTAAGCTGGGCTATGATACAAAATGTCACAACTCCAAACAACAAATATAAAATATCATATCTATAAAAAATTTAAAATAAAAACAAAAATGATATTAAGTCATAACTTTAGTAATGAGAACATTTGTAAAATCCCATTAAGAAAATTAAGCCTCAAATGAAACGCGCATATCCTTTACAATAAAGTCACGGTATAGTTTACACAAGCTATACATTACATCGTTCACATGTTAGTTCTGTTTTTTTGGCTTTTTTGTGCGATCGTGTTGTACACCTTTATGGAAATGATAATAGTCTCATTAACTTGGTTTAGATTTTATCGTATCTCACACAGTCATTTGCATCAAACTTGCTATTAATTTACCCTGGCATTTAATTCCTCTTCTTGTACGTGGAAACATGGCATGGCAGAAAATCACCTCACCTCGGCTTTTGGTTTCATTGGGGTTCACAACGCTACTACGATGCAGTCTAAAGTCCTTCATCCAAAGGTTAGGGTATTTTGGCAGTTTGTTCGTGTTTTCTGTTGGGTTTCAATACCTTGGTGCTTCCCCACTCCTTGGCACCTGGTTTGATTCAGTGGCTGGGGCATTCAACCTACTTTATCCTGCGGTCGATGACACCAAACACACTACCTCTGAACTTCATACTGGATATAGTATGGCTCTTGTTCTATATTCTCAGGTGAGAGTTTTTGTGTTAGCTGATTTCCCTATATATTTTTTGGGTTAATTATGTTATTTCTTAATGATTCTAGGTTCATTTGGTGTTACAATTTCATGTTTTCTCTGTAGGAAACAAGGTGCTTGTCTCAAGGGTTTCCATGCAGCTGTCTTAAAGGAGTATGGCACCCTTACTAGACTTTTTCCCCTAACGGATATCAGGTAAACCAACGGTGGTCTTGTCCTTATAGACAGACAAGATTATGCATGATAGTTTTCGGTTATCTGATATGCCTTCCAGCTGCGAGCTAGTTTTGTAATTTTTTTTAAGGTTTTTAGATAATTTTTGCTGGGAAGCCTCTTTTTGTTTGAGATTCTCTCTAGATACAGTGAGAGTGCAGTAAATTTGTTTATGAAAAGGATGCACTGGGGTTTCCGCTGGTTACCGACTAGAGCCCTTAGTCGCTTTGTTGTATCCGTCTTTTGACTAGGGTTTAGGTCTTGTCATGGTATATATATTCTAGATGTACAGGTTCTCAGTTGTAAATTTAATGGACTATTGTTATATATATATCTGTGTGTGTGTGTGTGTGTGTGTGTGTGGGTGTGTCTTTTATTCGAGTTTCGCGCTTTCTTTCCCTAAGGGTAACAATGTTTCTTACTGCTATGATTATAATTTTATTTGTGATATTTTATGTTTGTTCTGCTCCTTTTAACACTATGCATACATTTTGATATTTTCTGGAAAATGTATTCAGCTTTGTTTATATTTGGCGTAAAATTAAATCTTTAAATAGGAGTGGTAGTGTCTCATACTCATTATGTATCTGAGAATGTATCTTACTTGCACATGAATGGTAATTTGGACAGGGTCGACTGCTTCAACTCGCAGCTCCGACACTAATAATTTATAGTAGGTTCTCGACATTTTATTTTTGAGTCCCGAATATTTATCATCTCAGCTTTAGCTCTAACAGTTCTTACCATTGCATGCCTAGGGTTGAAAAGTTGTTTCATCTACTTTCTCTTCTTACGTGATTGTAGTTGTGTTGATTAGGAAATTGATTTCTGGTTCATTGAGTTCTCTTAGTCTACTTCAGTTTTGTTTATGAAAAGAGATTTATTTATAATCCCTTTAAGAATGAGTTAACAGGTACTCTCTCTCTATGATTGAAAGTGATTCAACTCTATTCATTTAGCTTTCTAGAGAATAAGCAACAAAACTTCTCAAATTTTTAATTTATTAGTAATCGACAAAAGAAAAAAACAACAGAACTTCCTCTGTCTTTAAATTAAAATTGTCAACTCTACTGGTTAACCCTATTAAAGAAAAATAGAACAATATAACTTCTTAGTATTTGACTTCTATGGATATTTATCACTACAAAGAAATGTCTAGGTGATGACAATTTAGTAGACAATACTTTTTTTTTTCAAAAGCTCCAAAGAGAACTAGGGTTTTCGTTATGAAATACGAACTGGTTCTGTCTTAAGTTCCTATGTTCTTTGACGGTTGAGCAATAAGAAAGTGGGGACTATTTTCTTTCTTATAATTTTGGTGTTTCTCTTTCTCCTAATCATTTCATAAAATGTACTCTGGAGATAAGATTACTCTCTCTCCCTTCACATATAAAGAATTCATATCTTGTTTGGTGTGGAACCTGATTATCTTCTGTATTTAAAGGCCTCAGTCGGATTTATACCCCAGGAAGACTACACAACCCTCCACGCGGGGGGCTGCGGGCTGGCCGATCCCCTCCAGCTGGAGGGTCCAAGGGTAGCAGTCCCTTAGCGAGGGTTTGGGGGCAGCGCCTCTGACGCTAAAAGTAAATGTAAATTGCCTTCTAAAAGTCTAGTAATTTCTAGTCAATATGGGTCGTTCATTAAGCGGATGATCTGATAGTAGAAGTTATGTTTAATTTAGGGTTTTTCCCTAGAAGGAAACCCCTCACTATATATGAGGGAATTGTATTGCGTCTATGTATATCTGTATTATGAGTAAGGAAGAGAGAGGAGATTGTGAGCCAAGAGAGTGTTATGACAGATCTGTTGTAGGTTGTATCTCTTCAGTTTGCTAGGTCATATAATAAAAGAAGGACTAGCTATTTCTCTATGGATGTATCCCAAACTGGGTGAACCACGTATATCTGTGTCTCTCTTGTTTTATGTGTTTTTTTGTGTTTATATTTCTGCAATATTTTATGTGTTCCATTGCTCCATAATATATAATTTTCTAGCATACATTCCACTCAGCAAAAAGATAATTTGGAAAGGTGCTGCATACCTGGTTCTTTAGAAAAGAAGAAAACTCACTGGTAGATGCCACCTCTTATCTGTTGCTCCTTTTCTGCCCATCCATGAGATTTTTCCTCCAGACCAAATCTCCCCCCATGCTTACTTGCCAGACTTCAGTCCTATGCAAGTCTTCTTGCACAAAGTGCTATGCTATATGGTCATCACCAAACTTATCATCCTTTTCCCTCTTTCCATTTGACCTATCAATATAGATTTTTCCTCCACTCTACTCATTTTCTTTTGGAGCATCACACAGTTAGGGGAGGTAGTTAGTGTTTTTCCAGGAAACTACCTTTTTCCAACTTCCCCTCTTGAGAATTTACAAAGTCTACTTTATTCAAAACATTTTCTATTTGAAAGTTAACAACATTGTTTAACTTAACAATAACAACCATAATTCCCATTTTACTTCTTACTCTGATAAAATTAAAATATTACAGTATATCTGCTTACTGTGATAAAATAAAATATTTCCATTATGCCAGTCTTACCGTGGTAAAATAAATATTTACAGTTTGTCTGGGGACATCACATTTTGTTAAAATTGTTTTAACATCTTTCCTTGAACCACACAAACAATATTGGTCTCACTTACCATGCAAAAAGGTAATGTGTGAATTTTATTAATGTGTGAATGTAAAAATTATTTTAATACTAAATCACATATTATAGATCATCCCAACTCCATTCTTCTATGCAAAAGAAAATAGTCATGTTTAAACCAAGACATCATTTGGAAGATAAAAAATAAAAGTTTGATTCCATATTCCCATGCCTTAACTCTATATCAATCATGCACAATTCTCATCTTCGAATTGACATCACATTCACTTGAAACTAAATTTCTCCATATCAATTTTGAATGAAATGCCAAAGATATAATGTTAAAAAGCTTCATTACAACCAATGAAATAGAGTGCTATCCAAAAAACACAATTTCAACACAATAGTTTCACTTTCATTTCTATTTTTTTATATAAATTTTAATTAGTCAACTCACAACCTCTTATCAGTCATTAAGTGGCAAATACTAGCTACATAGCACTTGTTAAAAATGAGAAAGGATAGAAATTTAAATTCATATTATGCTTACAACTGTGCATCAAGAATACAGACGGACAATCTAGGTCCACTGCATTCAATGCTCAATTTTCCATTTTACAATCTAAGAGTGACAATCTAGGCCCACTGCATTCGATGCTCAATTTTCCATTTTACAATCTGAGCCATTCAGGAACTTCTCCATGTGATTTATTTTACAAAATCCAATGCCTTTAGTCCATATTCACATCTGGTCTATTCTATATGAGTTCTAGGGAAGACAAAGTAGGTCATGATCCCTGGAAAATGGCCGACGTAGCTCACTAGATGCCGTGCCTGGGACATGACTTACCTGCTTCAATATTGAATTGAATGAACATCCACCAATACAGTCCATATCTCTGTGATTCCATGAAAGCTAAAAAGAATAATGCAGATGCGTAATTGAAATTACAACTAGTCTTCCACTGAATATATTTTAAATCACTTGCAACATTTTTTTCATTAGGAATGAAGGAGCGTGGAAGCGACATAACACACAGAAACTGCAACAAAGATGGAGACAATGGTAATGGAAGTAGGTATTTGCCCTTTGTCCTTGATTAGAAGCATGACCTCCAATATAGGATAACTATTTATCACTATGAAGCTACACAAAACTAACTACAAAAGTCTTACTATTGAAAGTTGAATACCCTACTCGCAGGATTCGTGCCAATCCACCAACCAACAATATCAAGTTTATTAGAGGAAAATTTAAATGAGATGTTACACCAAACTTCAATATCTCCTCCTCATGTCTTTTGGTTGCTTAGTTGTCCCCTATTTTGTTTGTCACCTCAAAGCCTACCTCTGATACACTAAGCATGTTGCAAGAAACAAACAAGTGGGATGACACTCCTTTAATCAGCTACTCGTCTGTTCATTCCACCAAGTCTTAAATGAAGCGCTGATCCACAAAAACTCAATCAGGCTGTAACCATATGTAGATCTTGCTAACGAGACAAAGAGGATGAACCATGGATTTGAAGCCTATCCATTTCCACAAACTTATAACCGTTAGTAAGGGAAATGAGGATTCCCGAATGATATTCTATTTGATTTCATCTTGGTTTCTCACGATGTACAAATATGGAAGAATTTGATAAGGAAAAATTTACCTTGGGAAATGATGATAGAACGTTAAACAAGAAGAGTGCAGGAAGTAAATTGTACCAAAGTATGTATAAAAAATACGGAGCCCACAGAGACTGCCAACGGTAACACATACACTGGACTGTATGTGTTAGTTGAATCCCATAAAAATATGGATGAAATTTACTCAAGAAAAAATCCAAGCATCGACACTCCACCTCTTCTCTTGAATTAGTGTATCATTCAAGTTCACTGGCCGGCCACCCAAAAATGCTTTTCGCCTCATAGTGTAGTAAATTTATTTCCACCCTCTACACTGTGTAACGAAACCTATCAATCCATCTTCCACAGCACAACCAGAAATCATGCCAACGTGTAAGTTTTTAAGTACAATTTCATCCATATAGGGGACAAACGCCATTAGGTGAACACCTCCACGTCGGCCACCCACAGCGCCACGCTGGCATGCCTATTGTTTGTACGACACCTGTGCCATGCATGCAATGACATCTTGGCTACTTATTAATATTGGTCGGTGGGGTTTAGGGTTTCTATACCATGATTACACTGCACATTATTCATTTATGCGTTCATTTCTATTTGGGACATGTGCTTGACAGTTCGCAGTGCCAATAGTTGACTGCCACTACTCCAATGGCGGTCACTGCCATTACTGTTGTTGGTGATATGAGGAGTGGCTTCGCAGTGCCAAATGGTGGTTTATGGTCCAGCAAAGGTGGTCATTTTTCAGCTTGTTCAATTGTTTTCTTGTGTTTCATGTTGTTTTTTCCCCTTCTTTTTCTTCCACGTCTGGTGGTATGGGCTCGTTGTTCATCTGCCTTTATCCCTGTAGCGAATTTAGCTCAGCCTAGTGTTGAAGATGGTCGTTTCGCACTCTTAAAATATTTTTCAGGTTTATAGTTCAATAACTTCGCTGGAATTCCACAATTTAACTGATTTTTGGTCCCTATCTAACCATTTTGATGTTGTTTTGTAGGTTGTTACAGGTTGTTGTAGTCTGAGCTACTGTTTGAGCATATGGGTTCTTGTGGCTTCCTGGCAAGGAGAAAAAGGGTAGGACACTATCCTACTAGCCAGATATACTGTGTTTTTTAACACATTTAGCCTCGATTGGAATATTGTGCCTTTGTTTAGCTGTGTGTATGTGTTTTCCTGTGTGGGTTTTGGGTTGTGGGTTTTACAATCAGTGGGTTAATGGGTTAGTAGGTTTTACAATGGGTTTTATAGTCTTTATGAGTCTTTTGGTGAGTGATTTGTTTGAGTGTTGATTCTTGTTTGTTGAATCTTCTTGGTCGACATAGTGTTTTATTAGTTTTCTCTATCCAGGGTTTTGAAGAATTAGTGGACTGTACTAGTCTTGTGATAAGACTGTGGTATGCATGTGAACTTCATCTTATGCATATTAAGGAAATTTTCAATTGTTCAATACCTATGTTAATTGGAGATTTGATTTTCAACCATCTATGTTTTTCAGGGTTTATAATTTCTAACTTATATGTCTTGCTAATTTGACATAAATTAATGGTGATTATTCTAAGTGATTTAGCAATGTAATTGAAGAATATAAGGGTTGTTTTGTTGTTGTGTTTACAACTATAATTGCTTGTGTTCACATCTAGCCTAGAAGGTAGAAACTTATCAGAACATTTTGGTATTTTTCTCTTGGGTTGTCTAGAATTGAAATATTGTCTGTTGTTGTCTAGGATATTTGAATGAGATGAAGTTCAACCTAAAGAGCTGATATGTGAAACATTAGTGGAGGTTGTTGAACTTTGAATTTTTCAAACTGAACATTGTTGTATGAATACAGGGATTATAAGTGTCGAAGGAGGACAGTTCTCAAATACTATTACACAACCTGGAGTTGATGAAGTATTGATTTTTGAAAACATAAGGAGAGAGCAAGAACTTATTTCTGTGAAGATGAATGAGATAGAATTGCCTATGGAGGAAAATCTGATTGAATCCTTGAGAAATAGTGACCATGTAAAGGCTGAAGTTGGAAATGAAGAGCATTGTTATAAAACACTTGCTAATTGTAAAGATGGAATTTAATTGCTCGATAAGTTACTAGGAGGAAATGGCTATAGAAAAAAAATGGTTACAGCAGTACTTCACAGTAGACGAGAGTCTTTAAACGATATGGAAACAGAGGAGTGTTTTAATTCACAAACTAGTAGTTTGTTTGTAGGAATAGTGAATAGAATGAATGAGTGCGATGTTGTGATGAAAGAAATTGAACAGTGGTTATTTGGAGATGAGATGGAAGTTTAGAAGAAACAAGAGGGTAAGGATGTAAGGGTGGTGGTAAGGATCCAAAAACACCAATGTGAAGGTAACCAGTACAAGATTAAAGGCAAACTTGAAGAAGAGACTATGTTAGCTGAAAGCATAATCAACGATCAGCACTCCATCATGGTGATAGGTACAATCGAGATAACTAGGGAAGTTGTTGAGGAAGTCAATAAAGAGGAAGGGAAAAAATCTCATCAAAGGATTGGTGAATGGGAGAAAGAATTGGAGCTACTGGAGAAATGGCTGAAAGAACTAATATGGAAGAAAGAACCTGATGAAGATTGCAAAGGATATGTAAGAGAGGAAGAGAAAAAAGTCCAGCAAAGAAATGAGTTGGACATAGAAATTGAATTGATGATGGAATTGATGAGAAAAGGGTCTCAAAGGGAGAAGACAACAACAAGAAATAAAAGCAGAAACAAGAAAAAGACAACAGCATAGTATGAGAGCATAGCTAGTGGGGAAATGCAGCATAAAGTGTAGAGACCTGGAGAACAACAACAAACAACAACAACAACCAAAGACATACTACAGAACAAAGTATGGGATCCAGAAGGACAAAGATTGGAAGCACATAATCAGGAGATCATGATTATTTTAACCTTGGGAGTCTAATGTAGGAGCATCGAGCCCAAAAATTTCATTGTATTCTAGTTAACTTAGGGGGTCTTGTGTCTTCAAGGAAGTTGGTTTCTTGAATATTAAATTAATCTAATTATTAAGGTTTTGAGTAATTTTAGTGAGAGATATTAAGAATACGATTTAATTAAGTATTTTCAGGCATATTTGTAAATGTTCTCGAATGCTGGGGAACATGAGAGAATTAGGAAAATTGAGAGTTCATATGGATTGATAGGTCTGGAAATTAATTGTAAAAGCTTATATTAGGAATTATTTAATGATTTTGTGGATTAGAGAGGATCCCTAGAGATAAAGAAGAGATTTTAGGATTTTGTTGAGAAGTTTATGGATCTAAACCAGGAATTGGTTATAGAATCCTTTTGTATAAATGTAAGCCTAAAAGGCATAGAAGAGGGTTAGCTAGCTAGGAGTTAGAGAGTGAATTAGTTAGATAGGGTTGATTGTAAGCCTACGAGTAGGAAAGTTAAAAGGCCACTGATTAAAAAATCAGGCCAGAGAGAGAGAGAGACTCATTATGTAATTGTTTGTTTATATATACATAGAGACCTTGATTCCTGAGTGTGTGATGTGTGTTGATTGCTAGAATTATAGATTGTGCATGAATTAGAGTAATTATACATAATATATGTATGCAGGTGGAATTAAGAAGAACGCAGAAAAGAAGTGGAGGATGAAGAATCATGATCTGATCATTTGAATCCATTTGAAGGATCAAAGTTGGAGCTCAGGAGTGATAGTGTTTAAGAGTATGCAGAAGTAAGTTCAGGAGGAAGTTGTGCTGCAAAACAACCAAAGACCATAAACCTTGGAGAACACCTAATAAAGAGAAGAACAGAGAGAGGACAATGCACAAAGGAGGAGTACATCAATTGGAAGTGATTGAACAAGTTCAAAGGGGATAAATGCACAAAGAAAAATATAGGCGAGTAAGGTGGATAGACAAGAACATTTGCATAAAGTCGAAGGAAAGGAAAGCTACAAAGAAATGAAGTAACCATGCACAGGAACCATTGGATCAGTCAGATCAATGGATGAGATTGTGTGAGATGAATGGTAGATATCTTATTGTGCAAAATAAAGTTAAGAAGATGAATGATGTAGGTTTAAACCATGTGAAACATAGTAGAGTAGTCTTCATAGGCAGTAAGTAGTTTCTCGTGTGGGCTTAAGGCTGTAAATGGTATTTTTGAATTCTACGTGATTAGCATTAACGATTGACATGTAGCACGAGAAAACTAGAAATCTCTCGTTGGATTGATATAGGAGAGATAAATGGTGGAGATCGTCTAGGTATGTTGATGATCGAGTGAAGCGATGATCATCAGATTAAGGAATGAGATCGAGGACGGAGGTTGAAAGCGCTAAAGGTTGAGCATCAGGAAATGTGTAAATTTATGTGAATCAATGGAAAAGTAAGGTTTAGGTGTTATATGAAATATTTATATTATACAAGAGTTATAATAGAAATAAGCGGGATTGATGTATTATGGTCTAATTTGACTTAACCAATGTCTAAATCCATGGTATAGTTAATATGCACAGGTGATTACTGAAGGGTTAAGTTATAAGGATTAAGAACTAATCAGAGGTATATTAATGTTTAAGAGTTTGGATAGTTAATTAAAAATTTCCACATAAAGTTTAATTAAGAACATTAAACCTTGGTTATAAAGGGTTTTCACCATGGATCAAGTGATTAATCTTGGGACACAGTGTGACATACAATTTTATTTGCACACTGTGGGTATATGCGGCTTCAGTTGCATCATTATGATATATGAAACTTAGGCTTGCATCACCTAGCTCCACTAAGCACCTAGAGGGATCAAATATATTTTCACTAAAAAATATGTTTATGTCTCAAGAGATTTCATCCACCTCAACTCTTGGTAGATCAAGGGTTAAAATGGATCTAGGTTGTAGGTTGTAAAAAAGTTCTAACTTAGCTTTTTAAAATTTAACTATATATTGAATTTTATAAACTATAGAATAGTAAATTTATCTTGAATAATTTTATTTTATTTTATTTTTTATTTTTTATTTTTTTTCTCGGCAAAGACTAAACTATTTATATTAAAGAAACTGAAAAAATATTTACAAGAGGATTTAACCTCTAAGAGTGAGTGAGCAACTCTCTTTCAAAACCTTTCACAAAAAAGCCTGTTCCACTAATTGTAAGGAACATGAGACAAAATGCTTTCAGCAGTAATACACTTCAAAACAGAGGATAAAGTTTTTACAGGTTTGGAAGTCTACAAAAATGCAAGACATGGTCAAAAATACAAAGATTATATACTTTCTCTTCTGGAAATATCGCCAGCGTCGGTACGCTGCGCCGTGGTCGTCGAACAGATGTAGCCAATCCCAAAATGCTAAATTCAAAACACGCATAAATAGAACAGAGCATATATATTACCCCCAGACCAGGAGACGAAGACCTTACCCTCAGAATGGCGATGACTACTTGAGAAGTTTTAAACATTGCTCGGCTTCCTTATCTAGATCTCGCTCCCAGGTAACCTCCATCCTGTCCGGGATATCTTCAGGTGTTAGGATTCCTGGCGGCAGTTTGAGGTAAAGGATGTTGGAAAAGGAGTTATCAGGCTCCTTTTCCAAGGCTTGCTTCTGGGGTGAAGCCTTCTTGGTGTTGTCCATCTCTTGAGGAACCTCAATAGTTTGCTGAGCAATGTTCATGGTGTCCTTGTCCTTCATACTTCCTATCTCCTGTAGCACCTCTGCCTGCTCCTCAGAGTGAGAAAAAGTGCTGTCATCTTCGAGCCTGCTCTGAGATGAAGAAATGTAAGAGCTATCTTCCATTCCCCTCCTCTGCGATGAGTTTTCTGAGGGGGAAGGCGTCTGTTCCTCGGTTTCCTCCTTCAGGCTTCCCTCCTCCTCCTCTTCTTCAGAGAAAATAACTGTAACAAGAGCTGAGACAATGGATTTGTTGGTCCTGCGTCTGAATTTGAATTTCGCCGACTGCACAGTGTTGCTGATAGCGTATCCTGAGTCTTCCGACCCAATTGAAGGGGGCGAAGCACAAGCAAGGGCTGAAATGCTTCGTGGGCTTTGACTGCCCCTGCCTCCTGAGCTTCCCCTCTTCCCATAGTTGCATCCATGACGAGGTGTAGCACACAGACAAGGAGGCATGGGATGCAAAGGGTGCTCTGTCGCCACCTGAAGATTATACAACGCAGCAATTGCTTCTCTGTCCACCACTAAATTGAGAATTGTGAAATTGTTTACCGGAGAGGTCCCGCTTCCGCGGTGTAGCACCAATACAGGACGAGATCTTTGCTTATTCCTCACTGCTACCTCCCGAGAATGCCATGAACCAGACGCTGAAACTGTACAGAGCTGAACCTTGAGGGAAGGCATGTTGCCGCCTATGCCTCCCTCCTCTTTCCTTGCCTGTCCTTCCCTTCCTTCTGCCTCAGAGCCCCAATTCCCCTCCTGCGCACAAAAACAAACAGTATTGAAAGTTCTGGCAGCCATCCTGTTAATTCCCTCGGAGTTTCCTTGGAACATAAGCCGAATTGAATAGCAATGAATGCTATTCATTACCACCCTCTGGAGCTTCATATCAAACCGCCTGTGTTTCTGCCCGCTATCCTCTACGCGTGGCTGGCACATGGCTACCTTAAATGCATGTTGACACCTACATCTGGGTTATCTTTGAATAATTTATTATTATTAATATTTTATTTTAAAAATTGAATGAGTTACACAATTTTCGTCTTTTTAATATCTAATTAAATTCTTTTACCTTTAATTATTTTATTGCTGTGAGTATTGAAATATTTTACTAATTAAGGTAGATTGAATATCAATGAACTATTTAAACATTTGAAAAATATTTATTGTAATTTACAATCATAGTTTGAACGATATGAAACTTTGTAATTCATAAAAATATCTTTGCATTATTTTAAAGTAAGTCATATTACATGCAATCTCATATATAAAAGTTTGATATAAATTCACCCATATATAATGTATAATAAATATTGTTTGATAAAAATAAACATCATGACGATAATGATCTAATAAACATAAACATCATTTAAGATACACATTTGAATTCACTACCATCATGTAATTATATACGCTTTTAGTAACACATATAAACATCATTAGCTAACACAAAAATCTAATAATCTAACATGACATCATCATTGTGATCACATCTAACAAAACAAAAAGATTGTAATCTAATATCATCACCACACACATCCTAAAATTAATATAAATCTCATGTCAAATAATTGTTATCACGTACAAATCAATATGCAAGAACATTAAATGAACATATCTTACATGACCTAACAATATACACATCAACACTGTCATATAAATTACTTATATAAAAATGAAAAAAAAAATGCACCATATATATATATATACAAAGAAGTAAAATAACTATATTGTGAAGTCAAACAAGTGCAATAAAATTTCCGATACAACAGACATAGTATTCCATGCATATTGGTTCGCAATAGACGACAATGGATGGTCTACTATTGTCTAAGTACATGTTTCGAACACAGTTGAGGTGGAGACTAACTAAGAGGTGGCTAATCTAGACTAGAAGGATGTGGTTAGTCTGCAAGAGAAGGTGGTTGACCTACTTTATTAGGAGAAACATACAACACATCCTCTAGCTCTAGAATCTTGACATCATCAAGCGACTGGAGAAAAGTTGTAATACCAGAAGGATCACCAACACCCTAACAACCATGATCCGATGGGGTGGCATAACCACTAGAAGCATCAGTATCACCATCCTCATAATCATGATCATGATCATCACCCTCATCATACTGATCATCATTATCACCCTCATCATACTGATCATCATTATCACCCTCATCATCCTCAGGACCAGCCTCATCATGTGATGGATTTTCTTCTCCATGATGCCCTGCCACCTTCATCGTTGCTATTTCCCTACTAGCTTTGAGGACATGTCCAATAAGAGACAAAAATTTTTATGGAAAATTGTTGTAGAGATCCAGGAACATCAAATTCATGCTGATATCTTGATTCCTCACGGTGCGGACTGCCTCTCGAACCAAAACTCTTACCAATATATCATAGTAGTCCATCTGACATCACATAGAAAGACTTTGTCTGCAGATGCCGACGCCCCCATGAGGATTCTCCTCACCCTCACCCCTTGGGCCTTGTCCATCTCCTCTTATATTTGGTGGAGGACAAAGCATGTCCACATCAAATGTTTCGATGTCTGCAAAATATATTGTACATAAAAATAACTAAACAATTTCACTAAACAAGTTAATAAAACAAGTTAAATAACATGCTAGAATAAATTTTATTTTAATTAATTAAAACAAGAAAATGAAACTAGATTAATTTAAAAAAAACATTAATATTACCTTTATCATATGGAGGCTCATTTGTTGTGAATAAGATGTTGGGACACCCTCTCTAGTCAATCCTCGTAGATGTATACCCCAACACGAAAAATAACTGGCCATCCACATTGCCCAATAGCTAGTAGCTCTAGTGCCTTGTCTGAAATCCTGGCCGGAAACGCCAACATGCCCCTATTGGGCATCATATTCCCCCACATGTGCATTTGGGCCTCAATGATTGGCCTAGGATGGAGATGATCACATTTAGACCTCATCTTCAGAAACCTCTCAAAAAATATGCCAAAAAACTTAGAAGCAAAAAGGATTGTCTCTCTCCTTTGTCTCGAAAACACATGACATCTATCTAAATCCATGAAAAACTAGTTGAAATAAATCGCAGACGATCTCATGTTATGTGGCACCTGAATCAAAGAATAAACATAGTACAAAATAGGGAAACTAATGTGCTTCCCATCACCACAAGAATGTAAAATGGTGTTGACTAATAATGAGAGCCACATAGCCTCCTTTGTAGAAAATGAATAAATATGTAGCTCTTGTCCACGGACCCGAGAATCCATTGGATGCACCGCATGAGGCCCAACATATCTTAAAGTGTATGAGAGCTAAACCTTAGGTGCAACACAATATGGGATGGTAGGGAACTGGGGAAAATGATCCCTTGCCCTTGATGGGCCTGTGATAAAAAAAATGTCCTCCTCATTGGGTCTATACCATAACTCAAGACTAACATGGAAAACCTACCGCTGGTGATTCCATTTGCACATCAGATGCACATAGGACACAATGCACCTTCAGGGATGTACCCTCCTCATAATACTAGAGGAGGCATACATTCCTCAATAGCGCTTAGGTCGCTCCAATAAAAGGGTGAGGGTATAAATTCTCCTCCCTCTCTCCCACACGCCATCGTCAGACCATATTGTATAGGTCCACCTGCTACTCCTTATCTTGCTACTACTCCCTCTGCTAACGTCTCTACTACATGATTGACATATAAGATATATCAACCTTATACATAGAGTACAATTTTTTCCTATTAAATGAAACAACTATTTAACTATAGAATCATAAATTATGGTGAACTGAAAACACAATCATCCACCGGTGCTAGTTTGTTTTCAACGATAATCACATCAGTAACGATGCTGACATAAGTATGATGCAGCATGGGTGTTTAAAAATTTTAACTCCTTATAGCGGTGCAACATACTTGTTCACTGGTTCTTATGTCACATATTTCCCGGTTCATTTATATTTACAAAATGCATTGCCACAGTGGAAATGCATTATGTTTATGCATTGAAATGTAGTGCACCCTGTAAATTTATAGTGCATACCATTGGTGGTTTGAGGCGAAAAAATTGAGCACACCGTGCATCGATTTTTTTTTTTCAAAAGTAATGGGAAATTCAACCTAATTTTAAATTCTAATCAGCTAAAAATTAAGTCATAAATAAATATAAATATTACCTTGAAATTTGGTCATTGTTGAGCATTTTGGACACGTAGTGGAGAAAAATAGTTTTTTACACCGTTTGAAAAAAATGGAAAATCCAATAGTGAGAACAATTTTGAAAGGTGGTGAGCAAGGGAAACACTAATGTTAGGGTGGTTACACATGGAAGGAATGGCACTAGTGTTTTAGTGATCTCCCACACTATAGATGGTAAAAACTAAAAATTACGACTGGGAGGGATTTTTTTTATTTAACCCTGATTCGACGAGCATCTCAAAGAGTAGCAAGGCAAGATATAAACAAAAGCACCATGTTTATTTTTAATTTAAAATTATCATGTTTCTTTATCAAAATGCACTAGTTATATCCCACACTATAGATGGTAAAAATGAAAATTACGACCGGGAGGGCTTTTATATTTAACCCTTGTTCGACGGGTGTCTCAAAGCGCAGATGGGCAGACTATATATGAAAACACCATGCTTGTTTTTAATTTAAAATTATCATGGTGATTTATTAGAATGAACTAAGCATTTATGTTACCTGTAACACACCAATGTTGTGGTTTTGAAATAGCACCAATATTTTTTAGGAATTAGGAACTATCTATCGGTATGCTTTATACAACAGCCTAGGAGGTTGTTATACATTTACTGCATCAGGCTGTCATTTTTGAATAGCTTCAGTACGTTTTAATATATGAAGTTGTATGTTGCTAAAGAATATTCAAAAAAGCATCATGTTAGGTAATTTAGTGTACCATGATATTTTTTTTTTTTTTTTTTAAATTCTAGGTGCACCATGTTATATGAAGCTCTGGTGCATGTATCGATAAGAAAGCACCGATGTGCTTTGGTAATTTATATGCACCGTAAAAGAAAAATTGCTGAAAAATATACTTTCCCACCTTTTCTAGTGACCTCTACTATAAACATATTTTTGGCTATTTTTATGGGGGCCTCCTCAAAAACCTCCACTAGAAGGTATTTTCCTTGCAGTTGTAGCATAGTGTGAGCATGACACAAAGCAAATAATGAGAGAAAAAAAACAAGAAGAGAATGATCTGGATACATTAGGCTAGGGTTTACGAAAATCGATGGCCACTATTGGATGGGTATGACTAAATCTCTAATGTTCACCTCTCCCAAGGACTAATATCCATGTGAATTTCACATTGCCTAGGATGAGGTGGCCCATTGCTATTCGAGCACAAATTTTTATGACTGTGACGTCAACACCTTTGTCCCATTGAGAAATTCATCATTGATTTAGCTAGGAGTTTATATAAATAAAGTTGATTCGAAACAACCTTATATGAGGTAGGTAGCGTTGGTGCACTAAGACGACTGTTAAAAGTAATATTAATACGTACATTAATCATCAACCCTGGGTAAGTTTGTTTATTTGAAGAGTGATCAGTATTGTCTATACAAATAAATTCAAAGGCTAATTCATAATGAAATGATTTAGAATCGTTGCAATGATTAATATCTAATTCTTGAAGTTCAATCCAAAACATTTCTGAAATAAATATTTAAAGAATATTAAAATCTACTTTAATTTATTAGGCTGAAAACTGAATCAGAATTCAAGTAAAATAATCACACTTAGCAATCTAACTAGTATTGACAATAATTCGTTTAGCATGAAGGAAAGCTACAACAATTGAACATCAAATAACTATGAGAACATCTCACGGAAAGAAATCAACTATCAACTTGAGATCTCTGGTAACACTACTATAGAATGAACAACAATCGAATAATTAAATTAAACTAATCAATTCAGTAAAGATTAACACGCAGATGTAAAACACACAAGATCTAGAATCTAGTTTGAACAACAAAAGAAAATCATAATCATCAATACTCACAACAATCAGAATAATGCTAATTTCATGAACTAACAATAATAAACAATTATCAGAATAAGAAGAAATAAATATGACACAATTAAAGTAGTAAATCTCCTATCGATTAGGCCCAAAGTCTCTAGAAGTCACTACCAAAAGATACTAAGAATGCGGTTATAGGTAAAACACAGTCTTCTTCATTAAACTTGATAATAGAGTTACAATTTCATAGTAATGAAAGTGCTATGTGTCCAAAATGAATAATTAGAATCTTAAAAGTCCTAACTAACTGTTTAATTCGTCTTGTGGTTTTATATAACTTTGGAAAGGTAAATGGATAAAAGTGAATCCTCAAGATAAGGAGATCCTAAGGATTTCACAACCGATGCTCTGATTTCATCACAGAATAGAATTGATCATTTTGGTCTTCCATTATCATTCATAATTGAGATGTTTTCATTTTCCTTTCTTGGTTGTTATTGTTCCATCGTTTAAACAGAGATTGTTCAATTCGTGTCCCTACATATAAAGATAGAGAAAGTTATTTTTTCATGCCCAGATTTACCCAATTCATTAATAATCAATTTTATCCTTCTTCTACGGTTATTTCTTCTATATTTATTCCTAAAACGAACATAAATACATAAACAAAAATAATTAATTAAGCTAATATGACGATAAAACATACCTTTTCTACGGCCCAATAGGTAGGACTTGCGCTCATTAGAGATTTATCAACAAAACTCTTAAAAGAACAACCTTATATAAGATGAATCCAACACACATGAATTTTTTGACTATAGTAATAAGGATAATAGGAAGAATTGATATACATATGCACCTTATTTTTCACTAGTGTACATTATGGAACCAATATTTTAGAATAAGAATTAATGCAGGTGTTAGGGTATCACCTCAGAGGTATGGTGAACTCAGATGCACTAACCTCCTATTCGAAATAGGATATACATTTTAAGGAGAAATATGCTATAGGAAAATACAAAAGAAAATTGACAGGTTGTGTATGTAATATATGGTATCAGACAACCAGCTTCAAAACTAGGCTCACAGGGAACCACAACATTGAAATATAGTTATTTGTCGAGTTTTGAATTTAATTTAAGAAGTGAAATGATAAGATTTGTTTATATTGTTTTTATGAAGAATTTGGTATGTACTGATAAATACTAATTCCCTAGACAATAGCTATATCTAGAACAAGAGTTTAAAGCACTTTAACCTTTCTCTATAAACAATAGATAAGATAAAGAGAATGAGAGGACCTACTTGTACTTTCACTTTCCTCTTGTCCCCTTTCTATCGATACTGTTGCTTCTTCCAATACTTAACATGCTTGAGAAGTACCTATAAACATCAATAGAAGACAAAGAATCAATCAAAGCAAAATATCTATTGATTATAAGTAAATGAAATCAGATACATTCACACATATAAGCATCACATATCAAGATAAGCATATGGGAAAAGGTGCAAATACTTTATTGAATAGAAGGAAGAATTACAACCATGAAGCCCGATTCAAAGTCACTCCTCCAGCGTTGGTTCCATCCATATCACATCATAAACATGACAATCCAGAAGCATAATGACAATTACAATAGTCTCAATTATCAAACTAACATTATCTCCTTACAATCATCAAGGTCCAACCCCTTGACTTAGATGAGTGGTCAATTTATAGGAGGATGGAGGAGGTTTTTTCATCAATGAAGGTATTGAATGGCCTTCCATACTTAGAATTAGGTCAATGGAGGAAGGGATGAGAGGATAGGATGTATCTTAACTCATTCCTCATCCATTTTCAAGCTCATAGGAGATGATAAGTGTTGGAATCATCTAGAATGTTTCGGAAGATAAGCATATTCCCTAAACCTTATGTGAATTTCGCTCAAACTGGCCTAATGCGGGACAAAGAGGGCCTAAATGCTCTGTAGAGCACCCTGGCATGGACTCAACTACTCTGCAGTGCACCCTTGCATGGGCCTAATTGCACTGGTCCCTCTAGAGGTCATTTCAGGATGCCTTGAGGCCATCAAACTGTCTGGTAAGGATGTGTTCAAAAGGTGGACTTGTTTAGGGCATGTAGCAACTGAAATTAGGGTTTGATGGGCCCTAAAACACTGATATGGATGATGGAAGAGATGTGCCCAAATGGATTTGTAACAGCTGCCCCCTAAATCATGAAGTGAAAAATGTAATGTCGAGTGAAATGCTCTACGATGTGATGAGGAGGTTCTAAAGCAGTTGGTGACTGGCATTGATTACAATACAATATCATGATATTTTGATTTTTTCTCATGAATCGCTAAGGGAAGGCATACCCATGCTCAGCATAAAATATTTCATTATAAGTACATAGACAGTCATCTACAGATATAGACCCATGATTTGAATGACCATCAATGTAAAGCCATTGTATGGATGATTTGGTACATTTCCTGAAATTGTAGCACAAATGGATGAAACTAGATCTGGGGTGTTCTATCTCATTCAATCATTCTCTCAAGTATCAGTCTAACCATGTGAATATGTGAATTGAAGTCAAACATGAGAAGACACCATCTAATTACCAGCCAATGATGTGAGACATTAACAGATGCGAGAGAAATCACCGATAATGATAATGATCCTCAAGGTACTACAATACATTCTGCATCGTGTGAATGGATTATTTGATATCGAACACCATACAAAGTCTTTTGGTCGGAGGCCATTGATGTCAACCTATCTTTAGAAGGGAGAAACCTGTCATTTATGTATGCAAGTCTCAAGGTACTGGAAGGGTGTTTCTAAATCAAGTATTTGGATAATGAGTTGATGTTGACAAGAAGTGACTCATCATAGAAGGGCCTTCATGTATCCCACATCAACGTCATGAAATGAGTTTAATGATTTTAGAGACAAAATTTGACTGATGATGCAAGGTTCAAGAATGGCGGTCATGAAAATCAAGGTTTATGCTATTACAAAGGATGAATTTTAACTGAATGACTAAATCTCTTGAAGATGTCGGTGATAATGAAATGAATTGGTAGCATTGACCCAAAACAAAGTGATGGATGGTATGATAGATCAATGGTATGATAACCACCAAGATGATAATCCAACCCAAACAGTCATGGTGATGATGTGTGTCATGTTCAAGAGTGACCTACAACCAAAAGTAGTTTACCCCTTTTTCCATTTTCCCCAGTCATTGCTAACCAAAACCTCTTTATTTTTTATCAAGCTTGAGGAGGACAACATATACTTGTTGTATAATTCCAACCTTTGGGTGAATCCATCGCTATTTGGTGTTTCAATGAATCTAGTGAAGGTGAAACTTGGTCTTGTCGTGTTCGACAATTTTATCGCTATTTGATGTTTTAACGACTTTAACAACAAATATAACTCGGTCCTTTTCATGTTTAGAGAGTTTGAAAATGGATGAAAAGAAAACCCCACAAGCTATTTTATGTAGATTTGTCTCTCAAGCCCAAAAAAGTGTAAAACAAAACGAGAGAGAACCTATTAACCATGTTTGATCAAAATGTTCCCTTTTCGTAAAGAATCTATCTCAGCCCAAAAAAGAGTTAAAATTATACTGAGTAGACATCATTTCAAATCTGTTAATGAGCTAAAAAGGACAAGTGCTTGACAATATTTTCATATTTAGAGAGTCTAAAAAGAGCTTAAAGTGTACTCCAAAGGGGTTCCTTTTTCAATGTTTACCAGAGCTTGAAAAAGAGATAAAAGTATGCTCTATGGTCAAAGATGCAATTTACAATAGAGCACATCAAATTCTATAATTCAGCTGTAAAACCTCCTTAAAACACCACCAAATGGATTAAGCATACTTGTTTCATGAGTAAAAATAGGTAAATACTAATGTTCATTTGATTAATGAACATGAAATAAACATAAAACAAGTTTTTACCATGTCATTTTCACCATTTGGTATTTACCATTCAACTTTGTCCTATGTGATATTTTTTTACCTCGAACTTCAACAGTTGATTTCAAAAGATTCTGTGGATGATTTCTGATGTCATCTAGACCAGGTAGAAGATCTACCCCCCTTCTTCCTTTCTATGTCATTCTTTTATTGTCTCATCCAAGTTTTATGGTTTTTTGGGCCTCTGGAGTTTGATTTTTCACCCTGGGATCAGAGCAGGCTTTCATGTCAAAAATTGCACTAAAGAGCACCCAGATAGAAGGCTGCCTACTCTGCAGCACACGTTTTTCTTTCTTGCGCTACGGTGGGCAAGTTTCACAAATTGGTTTCACCTGTTTGCTCCAAAATTTGTCCTATTTTTTGCATGGAAAGGATCCTAAGTAAGCTTATGCTTTGATTGTAGCCTTTCATTGAATTATAATGACTACTACTTAGTGAGAAAGAGAGCATGAAGAAGAAGACATGATTTCCCTAAATAATTTGGGTACATTTGAGGCCCTCAAAAACTGTGGGTTACTCAAATACTTTAGGTTGTCCGAAATGAGGCAACAAATAGAACTATTGTAGTTTCTTGTTCATGCATTGGACCCGATAGATCAGGCTTTTCACATAGGGGAGAAAGTGGTCCCTAGTATGATCTATGATGTTTACTTTCTTACCGGACTGTCGAGGTGAGGTGCCCCCATCTGACTTTCAGGATTTTCCCATGGAGGTGAATCAATGAGAGATTATATTCGATAGTTTTGTTGGCCAGGTACACAGCCTAGCAAGGATGGGAAAATAAACATCAAGAATGTAAGTAGTTTTACTTTGAGAACTATCCTTTTCACTATCACAAACTTGGCTGGCAGTGTGACCCTTCATCTGGTGAATAGATCCTATATGCAGTATGCACTAGAGTGTCTTGAGCCAAAAGTATTCAGCTGGTGTGGGGTCGTGCTTTCTTCACTGAAAGAACATCTGACCAAGGTAAAAAGTGGAAAGAGAAATAATTTTAGGTATGGTTCGATCTTAATTTATTTTGCCTTAGAAAGAATTCCATTGATGCAACCACAATACATAATAATGGGTGTAGCTGTTCCTAGAGATCCACGGATGCAAAGGTGGGTCGAATTGATGGCTTGACATCCAGGACAGTCAAAAATAATTTTTTCCACTGCATTCTTCAGTTGGATCGATTGAAAACACAATGTTTTCGAAGAGCATCCATACTTAGGGATGGATTTTCATGGAGATATAGTTTTTATTTTACTAGTGGGCATTGAATGGGATGCTGTAACTAAATGTTTGACTGAAATGTTTTTGATTTTTAGCTTCTACACGTTTTTGTGTTTTGATGATCCAAGACTTAAACTAAAATCGTTTTCATGCTTGGAGATGTGGGTATTGTTTGAACTATGAGGCGCCAATAGGAAGCAGGTGGGCCTACGAGGAGAAATATTGGGAGAGAGGTCCTCCAGGATTTGGATTTGGCCAAGACCTTGACAGAGTTGCAGGATCATGTGAAGGGATTAACCCTTAGTATTCCAGATGTTCAAATAGAGGAGTTACCTATGAGGCTGCAATGCTATACTATTGGTGTTCCAAGCCATTGGATGCAGCTCTTGCATAGGATAGCTTAGGCTGTGGCCTGTTATCATGAGCATCACTAGGTCTACTTAGGATGTTTTTTCATGCATTTTGAGTTTTTAGGTTAGATGACCAAACGTGTCTTGGACACAAATTTTGTAAAAACTTTTAAAACATCTATCTATTTTGCTTTTAGAGTTTTTATATGTATGGCTATATGCAATCCTATTCAAGTAATGATGTGAATTGAAAATTTGACTTTTACAAATGTCGCAAATGTCGATTTAACACATAGTTTGCTAATGAGTCGGTTAATGTATTAAAGCTTCTAGAAATATGTTGATATTGAATGTACTCAAAATGTCTCTCCAAAATATAAACTCTAAGGAACATACGAAGAATTGTTGGATTTCAGATAGTATAAATGTTTCTTAGTCGTAGTACAATGAGTTGTGCAGGCCTAATGATGATTCAATAGATGCCAAGTGAAATGGCTTCAGATAGAAGTTCGATCAATTCTCTATACTCAACGATATTGTTCGTCGATCGATCAAAACAAATCCCTTGACAACTCACTAACTTGCCTCTTGGAGGAAAAATGGCTCATGCTCTAGAAGATAGGTTCTGCATACTATGACTAACACCATCGGCATAAACAATAAATGGTTCCAAAGGTTCTGACATCTGCAACAAATGCAAAGCAGATTACTTAACCACAAAAAGACTCTAAAGGACACACTGACACACACACATGCAATTAAAGTGTATATACAATGATTTTTACTACACCCAATTATACATAGTAATGTTTGAGATATAGCCCATTTCAAGGCTATGACAATGGCATTCCATCATAGTCAGCCAACTCATAGGATCCTTTTGCCAAAACGTGCTTGAAAATATAAGGACCCATCCAAAGCAGTTCAAATTTCCCTGCTCCAAGTTTATCAGCTTCCTGACCGTAAAGCAAGACCAGGTCTCCTTTTGGAGAAAAGGTGAGGCTTGACATTTCTATCATATTGTGCTTTGATTCATTTCTTGTATGCTTTGTTAGCCAATGCGGCTTCACAAAGGGTTTCATTGAGATGGATAAGTTCTAAGAAACATGATTCTTCTTCAGAAGTGTTGGATAACAGGTCAATCATGAGTTTGAGATATGAAACTTCACATTGTATCAACAAGATTACCTCCAAACCATACACCAATTGAAAAGGTGTGAATCCAGTTGCATTTCTCACCGAGGTTCGATATGCCCACAAGGCAGAGTACAAGATTAAATGCCAGTTTCATTTATGAACCCCTATCATTATTTGAAGCATTCACTTTTTGACTTTGTTGATGGCCTCAACTTGTGCATTCACTTTCAGGTAATACAGACTAGAACTATCATGCAAAAGTCCTAAATTAGCAGTTAGCTCACTCATCATGTGATTGTGAAAATGCGACCCATGATCTATAACTATAGCCTGCGGTACACCAAACTAGGCAATCACATGGTTAAAAAGGAAAAGAGCAGTCATTTTTCTATTGTTGTTTAATGTTGGCATCGCCTTGGCCTATTTGGTAAAATAGTCAAAGGCGACTATAATGTACCCATGCCCCCCAGTTGGGGTGGGGCTACATGTCATGAAGTCAATTCCCCATTTGACGAATGGTCCAACAACGATAACAGGATGCAATGGTGCAGGTGATAATCTAGCTTTATGGTCATAGATCTGGCATGAGTGGTAGCTTATGACAACAATTATGCAATCATTGAATATACTAGGCCAGAGGTAACGAGCACGGAGAATTCTCTGTGTGGTCGCATAACCAAATAAGTTTCTACCACAAGCACCTAAATGGAAATCATTCAAAACTTTCTCGGCTTCCTCATGAGTGAGGCACCTTTGTAAAATCATATCAATACCATGATAGTAAAGAGTGTTGCCAATGATAAGATAATATTTGGCTTGGTATCAGATACGTCATTGTTGCGAGAGAGAGGTATCTAGCCAGAAAGTTTGGGTCTAGAGATAAATTACTATATCTCCATATGACACGTCAAATGATGAATTGAGGAACAAAGACTCATCCAGAATTGAAGGTTCTAATGTCAAATTGATAAAAATCGAGGGAAGGTCACAAAGTAGCTCGACGAAAACTAGAGATTTCTTTAATTTGGACTTGATGAATTCTAGGTGAAACTCCCACAAAATGACTATCCATTTTGAGAATTCCCCCACCCCCCCAACAATTGGTGTGACAAAATATATGTCATAGGGTTTTAATTTGAAATTATAGTGGTCTTCCAGAGTAGGATATATTGGTGAAATCTCTGTACAGCTTGAAAAAATGCCAAAGCTAGTTTCTCAACATAAGAGTACTTACTTTATGTATCATTGAGATTGTGACTCAAATAATATATCAGACGTTCAATCCCATTTTCTTCTTGGAATAAAACCATTCCAATGGTTGTTTCCATAGTGGCGAGATACATGAAGTAGTCATTTTGATAATTCGGGGAATACATTAAAGAGGCTCTAATCAAGGTGTCTTTAAGAGCGTCAAAGGAAGCTTGTGCAACCTAATCCCAATGGAAGGGTATCAACTTTTTCAGTAAATGAGTAAATCCTTTAGCCAATTCAACATAATTGGGAATGAACCTGCTCATAAAGTTAGCCTTCCCTCAGAGTCACTGTAGATGCAGTAGATTTAAAGGTGGAGGCAAATCAAGGATTGCCTAAACCTTAAATGGATCGAGTCAAATTCCCTCCTTAGACACTATAAAACCAAGCAAATGACCCAAACCAACACAAAACACACATTTGTGTGTATTGAGTCATATTTTGTAGTGTTGGCACCATAAAAATATAGCTCTCAAATGCTGTGGGTGATCAATCTAATTTCATGAATGAGCAAGTAAATCATCAAGGCAAGGTTGATCGATATGTTTAATGTCATGGAAGGTATAATTCAGTGCCCTTTGAAATGTTTCCCCTGCGTTCTTCAAACCAAATGGGAGTTTCTAATAGGAAAATTCGCCCCATGGACAAATAGAAGTAGTTTTAGATTGGTCCTCTGGGTAGATATTGATTTGATTGTAGCCGAAAAATCCATCCATAAATGAGAATATTTCACATTCAGCACATTCATCAATAATCAATTTATAAAAGATTTGGATAGTTTCCCTTTGGACAAGCCTGATTTACATCCATATAATCAACGCTTACTCATATTGTCCCTTGTTTCTTCATGTCAGGAACAATATTGGAAACCCAATTAGTAATAGGAACATGGTAAATGAAACCAACATGTAAAAGCCTTTCAACTTTAGTCTTAATGGAAACAACCCTCTTTGGATGAATAGGTCAGAGGCACTGCCGTAGTGGTTTGACATTAGGATACATTTTGATTTCATGTTCAACTATACTAGAATCTATACCCGACATCTCCTCGTATGACCCAAAATTCATGAAAGAGAGCATGATAAGTATCAAGTTTTGATGGAGAACAAGATTTTCCAACATGAATGTTTTCTACAACACTAGGTTTGATCGAAATATTGATAGAAATGGTCTCTTCACTATTTGATAGGTTTTGCTTGGAATCTATTGTATCTATGAAAAAATAATTCAAAAGGAAATCAACAACTGAAGGGTGATTAAGTTCATTTGAATAATCTTTGATGTGATCTGGAAGATGGGAACGATGATGATAATCCTCCCATGGTTCTCCTTCCATCATGATTGATTGGATGATTCCTTCATTAGTAGAATAAATACGTGAAAAAGGATCAAAAGAAGTACCAAATTCTAATGAACGATCTACCCATACAATTGACGAAAATAGATTTGTGTTTGCCTCGCAAGCCACAAATATTGATTGCTATGCTAGCTCAATAGGGCTTAGTGGCATGATTTCAAAATTACTATCAACTTCAAAAGTATTGGTAATGTCCCTTAAGTCAGATGAAGTGGAAGATATCATGTTGCGAGTCTCTACATTTTCCACTTCTGCCAATTTTGATGGTAGTGGTAGTGAGAAAGCACCCATTAGGTAAGAGACTTTAAAGAGACCTACACCAATGTTTTGGAGAGATAGTGGGGGTCTGTGTACCAAAGGAATGCTTCCAGTAACCTGTGAACTAGAGGCGAAGAAGGCGAGTTGGTCGATAAATGTGATTCCACCTTTATGAGGAAATGAAATCATTAAAAAATATGTTGAAAGCACAATAGTCATAGCATAAACCCATGGTCTTCCTAGAAAAATGTTGTAGTCAAGGGGTCCGTCAACTACCCAAACTTCAACAGTTATCGTTTTTCCCCCTAGTTTCATCTGCAGATTACTCAATATTTCACAAGGCGTATATGTACGACTGTTAAAATATCTTAATGTTGTTGGTGAACGTGATAAAGTAGGTGAACCAAGTGTTTTCGAACAACTCATAAACATTATACCAGTAGATACCCCCTCATTAATAATAGTTCGATGAAAAAGTTTATTGAGAGTGTTTATTTGAATTAGAAATGCTAATTGTGCTGGTAACTATGGTGTATAATTCGCATGGTTGAAAACCAGAAGATTGGAATTAGTTTAATCGATTCCACCAATTGTTGACAATAAATCCTGCTTTTGGGAGGGATAGTTCTACAACACCTCAAGTGTAGACATAGTAGAAAGTGACTGAGCCAAATCTTCTACTCTGTTATAACTATGTGTTTCTTGAGCTTGAGGGTTAAATGTTGATTTGTGTATAATTCCCTTAGGTGGTTTAATTGTTAACTCTAGTGCAATAGGTGGTGGAATAAGATCATTCAAAGTTGTAGTCAAAGGATTAGGTCGATCAGTCTGGGTATTCGATGATGGCGACTAATTTCCATAATCTTTACTTTAGGTTGACACCAAAACATCATCTTTTGGCTTAGAGGTAGATAGCATAAGAACTTGGGAAGTAGAAGCTTGGTTTGTAGCAACCATTTTTGTCTTTGGTTTTGGAAAAGGATTAGTCAATGCTATAGATGTATCAGAAGTTTTCAAAAGCTTTGAGACTTTGGAGCTATGTAGACAATCTCACATAAAATGCTCATCATTACAAATCAAACACGAGTAACGAGGTTTCCTTGGTGAAGAAGAGGAATGAGATGATTTCTCTTGAGGGGAGTTATTGTTTTTCTTCTTGTTTTTCCCTTTTTTCTTACCTCCTAGTTGCTTTTCATAATTTCCCTTTTCAGATGACGTGGCATTTATTTCGGAAGTAAGAGTGTTATTAGGTACATTTTCAGTTTGATTAGTAATGGCAAGTGTTTGACCAAATGGTCTACCTACCATTTGTGTGCTTAAATAACTAATCACATCGTCGCTGACACGAGAGTCCTTACTCGATGGTGGAGGAACAATGAAAGCTGGTCAGGGCACATTCAGGATATTTTCATAAAGCATGTTGGATTGTGTATAAATCAAATCCAAATATTGGGCATTAGAAATTACTTTCTCTTCTATGAAAACTCCACCTTTTGCCACATCCTTAGTGATAAATGGCAGTAAGGATTTTATAAACTACTAATCCAAAAGCTAATTAGGAACATAAATTTTAACCATCTGACAATGATGAGGCCATTCATGAATATGATCAGATATATGAGTCGCAGTAGTCTTTTTAAAGTTGGTTAATAGTTCCATTCTAGTCTCATATCATATGGGTAGCTGAAAGTGGGTTAAAAACGTGGTAGCTAAGGCAGTGAAGTTATCGAAAGAAGCTCATGGTAACTCGATGTACCATTTCCGAGTCAAACCAGTAAGAATTCTCTGGAAATGATGAAGCCTAAAAGAATCATCATTCAAGGAGTTTGATGAACACCATAAATGAAAAGTCATGACATGGTTGGATGGGCCTTCTCCAGAATTTCCATTGAATTTCAAAATATCGGAAGGTAAATTATGAGGAATCACCAGCCACCAAGGTGCATAAATAATTGGGTCATTGCTGAGCTAATTTAGATCTAGTAACTCAAGTGTCACAATGAAAGGAAACTATATATTGAGGTCAAGCTAAGCATATCCAGGCTAAGATGGAATTGGTTGGGAAATGGACCTTTGCATACCAGCATAAGTCATTTGTTGTTGGTAACCTTGACATGGGTAAGTTTGTTGAGCAAACTCGATGTAAGGTTGTTGTTGTTGTGCACTAAGGTAAATATGTTGTTATCCAAACCCAACATAGGCTTGTTGACCAGGGCCTAGATAAACTTGTTGCTGACCAAACCCAGCTTGAACTTGTTGTCCATGTCCAGGTCGAGGTTGGTATTGCTGGAATTGTTGTTGGTATTGGGGCTACCAAGGCTATTGAAGAAACTGTTGTTGTTGTTGGTACAACGGTTGTTGGTTTAAAAATTGTTGTTTCCGACAAATGTAAGGCTGACTAGGTTCTGAATACACTAAACTAGTGTAAGTCCGTGTCATTCCAATAAATGGTAAACTAGCCTGAAGTTGTTGGACTCAAGACATAAGTGGTTTTTGTAAAACTACCTGAGAAGGCTGAATCTGTATGCCTAAAACTTGGGGGTCTGAGGTTGAAGGGCCAACTTACATAGGTTGCGATACAAAAATGCAGGCTTGTGACTATGGCACAATTGTAACGAAAGGTGTTGTAGGTTTGGATGAGACAGTTTGCATAGCTTGTGATGGATACACAAGCCTAGGTTAAACGGGGATGGTTGGCTACCACTGACACACAATCATTCGAGACTGACCTAAAGACAATGACATACCGACATATGGTTGCCCCCCAGAATATGGAGGATAAGTAGAATATGGATATTTTTCTCCATATGGGGGTAGTCCAGTGTTAAGTGGATATAGAGGATGTTAACCAAATTGCTTTATGTGAACTTGATGGGTCTAACTATTTGGTACCTATAAATGAGGAACCATAAAAAATTCTAGTTGAATACATTGGTGAAGACAAAGGGTTAGAAGCAACACCTGAGTGGGTTCCAGATAAAGTTTGGTAATGTGATGGGATGGATGGAACACCTTACAAGTGTGACTCCAGTGTCATAGTAAGCGTTAAAGAGGTTGCGACAAAAGATTTTGCCGTAGCCATAGCAGATGGTAAGATCTCAGATGTTGACTCTACCATAGTCAAATGTTCAAATAAGTTTCCTAATGAATCAATGGGTGTCTGAAAGTAATCAAGATCAAAAGGAGCAGTGAAATGAGGAGTATGAGGATACAGAAAAAGTCCAATTCCAAAATGAAATGGAGTTCTAGGTGATTCTACCTTAGGTTCCTCTTCTATTGAAATTAAACCAAGTAAAATAATTTAACCATCTGGTCCGTAATAAATTTTTGGTTGTTGCTGAGGTAAAGAGTAGGTCTTGGCAGTTACAAATGTCTGAGGATCTATCGGTCTATCTTCTTTCGGTAAGGTAACAACTTCTAATTATTCCACCTCGAGATCCAAATGTTTTGGTAAAAGAAAAAGTTCAGGTTGGTCTTTGTGAAAAACTTCTAGTTTAGAAGTAACCTCTGATTGAACAGTGATGGGTTTAGGATCTAGTTCTAGTTGAACATATTCAAGTTCAGAAGTAATTTTTCTTCGACAACTTTGGATTAAGAATCAACTTATTGTTGAACAACTTGGGTTACCGTTTCACTAGATTCAAGTCTAGTTTCCTCAGGTAACTGTGGGGATTCCACTTCAATAACAGATGAACTAGTAACCATAGGAGTAATTAGGGTTACAGTACTTACTGGTATTGGTGTTTCTGGTAATTTAGATGAAGAACTAGATACTTGTGAAGTACTGGATCCAGTCAAATGAGATTGCTTTGACTGAATAGGTGTAGCTTCGGGCGGCAAAGGGGGTTTACTCACTGCTATCTATGAACGAGAGGGTAAGGGTTAATTCTCATCGCCAATTTCTGATTGATTTTATTACAAAAAAGAAATAAACAAAAAGTGGTAAGCTAGGAAAAATGTTTACCAAGCAACTGTAAACTGCAGAATACCTCCTGGCGAGCCAAGAAATAGGGACAAGAAATCTCCTCAAATGCTATGTTCGGTGTATCACAGTGTACAAGGCGGCCGACTCAATTACCTAAGGATGGATAGCAACCTAGTGTTGTGCTCCCATATATATCTGAAAGTAAATGGAGGCCCAATCCATATTAGTGTTGTCTAATGTAAAACTACACATTGATAGCATTCCCATATACTTTACATATTGTAACACTGCCCTATATACCCGAAGGTACGTGGACGAGCTACGATATACTCACATATGTGGAATGAGATATCACACTCGAGATGCATTGGAGACAAGTTAGTGACAACTGTTATGTTTTATGATGTCGAAACACGTCTCTAGCCTAGAACCTATAAATGTTTTACATTAGATGACAATGCTCCATTAGGTAAATTGATGTTAATTTTAAGTTGATCTTGATTACGAATTTTCCTTTTAAGTTTCACCACGTGATGTATTTTCAATTCCTACAATGCTACTAACATGATAAGTATTCTTTCATTCAATTTAATAATGAAAATCTTAGCTAGCAGGGATAGAGTAATCATATTTCTTTCAATCAAAGAGCAAAGAGCATAATCTATTGCAATTTCCCTAAACTATTCCTATGAGCACACACAAAATTTTTCAATAAACGATGCAAGCTTTTATTTTTGATTCCCTTAATGTTATGATGAACAAAAAAGAAAACTAATGTAAATACAATCAATCAATCTTTAACAAGAACGAAGAGTTACGACAGTTCTGTTTCGAAGGAAAAGAAGACTTTTACGACACTTTCTTTCAAATAAATATTAATCGACTATAATTTGAATTTGACTATGAATCAATAATGACAAAGAAATCATTTAAGAAACATTAATCAATCAAGTCAAAGTAGGGCTAGAAAAGGAGATTCAATGTTGATTTTAGAGACATGACATTCATTGGTCATTCAGAAGCAATGAAACAGAAGAAATTTGGTGAAAAACTGTATCCAAAGGTGGCAAAACCCAAGGAGTATCAACACAGCCCTGAATGGGAGATAGTGCACTTCAGATCATTGTCACTAAGCCAAGGGTGCTCTGGAGCACACTGTGTCCCTCACAAGCCTGCGCTAGTGACAGTAAGCTATTTCAAGAGGTAACTAAACACAAATTTTGACCAAAATTCACTTCAACAAGAATGAAATACAATCAACGAGGAGTAAGGTTAGTTAGAGTGTCCTAGGATGTGATAAGCTACATGGAACAAGGATGGTTCCCCAGTATGGTCAGCAATTTGTCACGAAGAATTTGGTATCTACTGATAAATACTAATTCCCTAGATAGTAGCTATATCTAGAACAACAGTTTAAAGCACTTTAACCTTTCTCTATAAACAATAGATAAGACAAAGAGAATGAGAGGAACTACTTGTACTTTTTCTTTCCTCTTGTGTCCTTTGTATCGATATTGTCGCTCCTTCCCATACTTAACATGTTTGAGGAGTACCTGTAAACATCAATAGAAGACAAAGAATTGATCAAAGCAAGAGATCTATTGATTATAAGTAAATGGAATCAAATACATTGACACATATAAGCATCACATATCAAGATAATCATATGGAAAAAGGTACAAATACTTTATTGAATAGAAGGAAGAATTACAAACATGAATCCTGATTCAAAGTCACTCCTCCAGCTTTGGTTCCATCCATATCACATCATAAGCATGAAAATCCAGAAACATAATGACACTTACAATAGTTCCAATTCTCAAATTGACATTATCTACATACAATCATCAAAGTCCAACCCATTGATCACTTACATGAGTGGTCAATTTACAGGAAGATGGAGGAGGTTTTTTCATCAATGAAGGCATTGAATGGCCTTCCATACTTAGAATTAGTTCCATGGAGGAAGGGATGAGAGGATAGGATGTATATAACTCATTCCTCGTCCATTTTTAGGCTAATAGGAGATGATAAGTGTGGGAATCATCTAAAAGGCTATAGAAGATAATAATATTCCCCAAATCCTCTGTGAATTTCGCTCAAAATCACGCAGCCCAGGTCAAAGGGGGCCTAAGTTCTTTGCAGAGCACCATGGCATGGACTCAACTACTTTGGAGCACACCATTTCATGGGCCTAACTGCATTGGTCCCTCTAGAGATGATTTCAGGATGTCTTTAGGCCACGAAACTGTCTAGGATGGATACATTCAAAAGGTTGACTTGTTTAGGTCATGTAGGAACTAAAATTGGGGTTTGATGAGCCCTAAAACACTAATCTAGATGATGGGAGTGATGTGTCCAAATGGATTTGTAACAATTGTGTGTAAGATATTCGAGTGAAGCAAGGTTACAATATGGAATGGAAGATGATGCCAACTCACTTATTGTAGAAGGAGAAAGAATCTATGTGGAATTAGGAGGAATGAACACATCAAAAAATCAATTGGTAGATATTGTAAAGAGTCGATAACAAGAGTTAGTTTATCTCAGAACTAGTAATGAGTGATTGTTGAAGGAAAGTGAAGAACGAGAAAGGATGATTAGAGATCTGTATGAAAAGTCGAGTCCCAAGATGTTAGAAGCAAGAGATGAGGGATGAAAAATAGAACTCTTGGAAAGAAAACATATTGTGTCTGAAAAATAAATGTCTAAATGTGGGGATGATTCAGACAAGACTTATCCAAAAACCTCAAAAAGGAAGAAGAAATTGGAGCTGCAACCAGAGTTCAGAAAAATAAAACCCCCTACCTCTGATCGGGAAAAGAAGGAGGATGAAAAAGAATGGATCCTAAACATGACAAAGTATTTCCAAGTTTATGAGTATGTGAGAAATTGGAAGGCCATATTGGCCATTTATTAGCTACAAGGAAAAGCTACTCTCCGATGGGAAGAGGTAAAAAGTCATCATACGTTGGAAGAAAACAATGGTTGCCCGAAGGAATTCCAAAAGCAATTCAAGTCAATATACCTGAGTGAAGGATATTATGATGAATGTGAAAATGAGTTTCATGAGATAGCACTAGGACAATTAACTATGGACAAGTTATGGCTAAATTAAAAAACTTACTACGGTATGTTCCTTATATTAGGCAAGAGAAAGCCAAGGTGTCGAGATCTTTGAACTTCCTATCAGTCCCTTGCAAGGAGAGGATTTAGCTCGAAAATCCTAAAATAATGGATGAAGTTGCAAGAAAGGAAAGATTGTGGTATTAATAATTTAAGAATTGGTGAGAAGGCTCAAAACCTTGGCAAGGTAAGGACATAAACAAATCTTCAATGGGGTAAAAAAGATGGAAACCTTCTTATCTTAATTTTTTTGGAAAGGACCACCTATGGAATAAATTTAGTAAAGGAAATTAAACCTAGCCAGAATAATCTCAAACTAGATCCAAGCCCATGGATTTGAATAATAGAAGATAGGTGGGGTCGAAGGGAGAGAACCACTAAAATGTTGGGGGTCTGGGGAACATCATTTGTGAAGGGATTGTTCGCATAATTCCTAGTCCATTCAAAATATCCATATTATTCAGGAGGAATAAAAGTGAATGATATTGCCCGAAACATTCCCAGAATAATGGAAGAAATGGACAAACGACAAGTGGAGCATCAATCAAATATGTTCGATGTTGAAGGTACTATTTTAAACCATTATATTTCAGTCTTAATTGATCTCGGGGCTACCTTAAGTTACCTTTGTCAAATTGTGGAAAAATGTAAATTAAAAATTGAAAAGGTGAATATTGCATAGTTAGTATAGGTATCAATTGGAACCAAGGGAAGGGTAACTAGCCAAGTGAAATAGTTCCCCATAGATTTAAATGGTTTTTTCATGGAAGAAAATGTAAATATACTCTCCTTAAGCTTCTACGATGTGTTGATAAGCATGGAGTGGTTGGAAAAACATGGAGCTATCATAAATTGTTTAGATAAAATAGTAAGTCGTATAAGTCAAGAGGGACAAATTCAGTTAATAAAAGAAATACCAAAACCCATATCAGTTAGACAGATCTTAGCTTTACAGTTGAAATTTTTTCCAGGAAAATGTATCACTTATTTTCAGTGCATGTTGAAACAATTGAGAAAAAATAGAAAAACAACATTTATATGGCTTGCAACTCATTAGAGATTTTGAGGATGCTTTTTAGAAGATATTCTCAGTTTACCTCCCTATAGAGATATATATTTATGAATTGATCTAGTACTAGGTGAAATTGTAGTATCTGGAACACCTTATAGTATGAGTATTCCTAAATTGCTAGAATTGAAGATACAATCACAAAAATTACGTGATAATGTCTATATTAGACCCAGTGTTTGACCATGGGGGGATCATGTGTTTTTTGTAAAGATGAAAGATGGCATATTTCGAATGTCCATTGATTATCTTTAATTCAATAATATAATAGTAAGAAATAAATACTTGTTACACCATAAATGAGATGTTGGATCAAGTAAGATGGGAAACCATATTCTCGAAAATTTATTTAACAATCGAATATTACCAACTGAAAATAAAGGAAGAAGACATTCATAAGACAACAATTTATTGTGACACCAATTTTGCAATTGCGCTACTCGAGAATTATTTTTTTTCAAAAGAGGACCAAACACATTGACACTAGGTATCATTTTATTAGAGTTTATTAATAATGGAGAAATTGTTTTGCAGCGCTGCAAGTCATAGGAGTAGTTTCCAGGCATCTTCACAAAGACATTGGAAAGAGATAATTTTTTCCATCTCAGATACTGTTTGAGAGTAGTGAATTCTTGTCATTGTGATTATGGGGGGTGTTGGAAAATTAATCCTAGCCATCACATTATATGATTAACAAAAGGCATTTTCGGAAAGTACACAAGTAGATCAACAAGTAATCTTTTGCATTAGGAAGATTTTTTGTATCGGCTGAAGGAACGTCAAGTTAATGTTTTATAGCCCCAAGAATGTATATTTGGTAACTATTAACGCATGTTGTTATTGCACAATAATTGAAACTGCATAGAAAATTAATTTATGTAACTATCCACCCATATCTTGTTTTATTTTTTGTCTTGCCATGAAAAATTTAAATTGATCACACATCGTATGAAGTTTCCATATTTTTTAATTAATGTAACAACAAAATTCTTGCATGTAGTGAAGTTTTTTTAGGGAATTGGAGGTCTTTAGACCCGATAAGAGAATTAGAGGATAGTTTTTCTTGTGTGATATAGTCTATTACAACACATAACCTAGATTATTTATGGTGTATAAAATTTATGTTTTTCACAACAATGAATGAGCTGAAGTCTTAAATTTAGTTTTATAATTGTTTTTCCCCATAAAATCTTAATATGAAGTATTTTAGTTGGACACTCCATCAGAGAGTGATTTTTTAGTGTTTTCACACAATACTCTATTTTGCTTTGTTTTACAACATTTTTTTACTTTCAGTTATTTGATGTGTTGTTTCTGCATAAACATTTTTGGGTTTTACACTCTCCCTAAAAAATAAACAGTGTTCGCATGGTAGCATCGGTGTGCAAAGGTGACAACATTTTAGGGTTTCTTCCATTTGTTGAAGACCACCTTTTATGTGAATAAATCATCCCATCAAAAATTATAAGATTCATTTTGTAGAGGTAATCCAAAAGGGAAGGATTCGAACTGTGAAAGTATGACTTCTATACATTTTGTTTTCAATACAAAAATAGGAAGATATGTACATTTTCATTTATTGTGGTGTGTGGAGTAGATATGTGGAATGTAGAATGCAAAAACCTTTTCATTTTATAAAATCATTGACACAACTCCACACCTTTGAACACCTTTTCCCCTATACACACCTCTTCTTACATCATCATACAATATTTTTCTCAATCCATCACAATAATACTTAAACAAGGATAAAGGTTTTGATAAATTTAAACATTGTTTGCTTAACATTTATCCATCACTATTTTAGAGATAGTTGATGAAATATGAACATAAAATTTAAAATAAATATCAGTGTTGACATTTATGAAGCCCGTAAATCTAGAGAATGTGCAAAGAAATAATATAGTAGTAATGAAAGGAAAGTCTGGATATCTTTGATTGAGATTTGAACTCTATGTTTATCCTAATGTCCTTCCTTGGTCTGATCGGGATTTGAAATCAAGACCTTCATTAAACTATAACTATTTTCTCGAGTTTGTAGGTGCGGAGGAAGCTTTCATTCTATTTCCTCTATAAATTTTCACAATGGTTATAGTTTAATTAAATAATTATTGTGTGCAAAGGTGTAGAGGAATTGGAATGAAAAATTCCTCCGCACCACCATGCTTCACACAGAGGTTATATTTTGATGGTATCCTTGAGTTAAAATCTCAATGTTTTCTCAAAACTAAAATAACCAAGGTGCCAAATAAATGGTTTTTCTTCCTATGTTCTTGTTTGGCTCTAATGCAATTAATTTGAACCATAAATCCCTTATCTATCCATCAGGGTAGGTCATGAACTCGTTCATAAATATTTCTTTATGAATTAGTAGATAGTACCCTAAGCCAACCCTTCCATGATATTCGTTTATTCATAGGAATTGGGCAGTTTGAGGGAGCTTCCTCGCCTAAGGTAGAGGTTTGTGGTTTGGTAAAACATCCGACTCAATGGTATATAGAGCTCAAGTAATGTTTCCCCAAGAGTTCTTAGCCCCATCACACGTCCATGACAAATCATCATCCATATCCCCTTAACAAATTTCCTTATGTGAAATCAATTTAATATACTGAGACCACTCCTCTAGTAAAGCTCAACTAAGCACCCACCCGACCCTCATTAACGTGATTTAACCATCACGGTTGGGTCATTCTATTATTCCTCATAGATTGGAAAAATCACGTCTTATACATCAAATTGCATATTACATTGTGCAGATGATGTGTCAATTACTTGATTTGACTTAACATTATTAAAATACATTTCATATTTTTTCATTTGCAATTTTCCCTGTTTTAAGGGACACTCGCTACATTTTTGGGTTTATGGGAAGGATGTGATACTTTTGCAAATTTGGAAGTGTATGATTTACATGGATTCTAAGGTAACTTTTCCACCTTCAGGATAGATTTTGCATTTGGTGTGTGGATCATCTTTTGAATTATTGCCCCATTCCCCTAACCATATGGAATTAGAAAGAATTCATCACCTATGTCGTGTCTTTCCTGGTCAGATCATAGAGGCACCTATTAATAGTGTTGGAAATCTATCAACCAAGTGGTGTCCCTAACCTGAAGTCCCAATTAGACCTCACATTTTTTGGTGTAGGATCCCGATCCATAATATCGGCCTGGTTGGCATATATCTCAAAGATATTCTTTGGGTCTAACTATCAACATGAGAGGGCGATGCAATGGTATCTTTGAAAAGAGAGGAGGTGTGTTTGGTGAGTGTTTATTTGTAAATGTCTCAAATTTCTTATACTATGGAGAGGGGAGAAAATTGAGCCTCTAAGTGAGAGGTAGTAGTACCACCGAAGAAGAGCCACACATGAACCAGAAGGATCCATGTAACATCTAGTGAAATAGTCCACAAATAATGTGACGGTCATTACAACCAACACATGAAGAAAAATTTATCTAATATCTTGTAGAATAGTCCACAAGGATGGGAAAACAATAACTACAATTACAACACATTCTCAATAAGTTAAGTACTAAAATAACCAGAAGAGTTCAATTATCTTAGCACATGTGAAAGGAAACATGAAATATACAAGAATTCATAATTCATGCATGAATAACATGTTGGCCTTGAAGTCTTTTTTCATTAAAGAAAAGTTACAAGACACATGTTTACAATACATTAGTAGCTCTAGTAGTGGAACATTAGAGCCACTCCTTGCTCCTCAAAGAACTAGCTCATCTCTCTAATGCCTTGTGGGAGGAACCAAGGTGAAAATTCCCTTGCTTATACAATGAGGGAGTATATATAATTAGTGGGTGATGCTTCCCATCCTTGGGACTCTTTGACTACCATTGTGATTGTTTGACTTCCTATGACTTTTCAACTGACATAACTCTCCACATTATATATGTTTCTTTTGGACTTCCACTTTATAATGAATACAATATACATGGTCCACAATGATGATGTCACGTATGGAAAATCATGACATGGAACTATTGATATGAACTTCTTGAATGATGTGGCAATGTCAAATAATTTTTTCTGCTACGAATGATATCTTCTTGAGAATTATGTTATCTTCCACCTCCTCATTGCTTGGTAATAGGAATCTTCAATGGTCTCAAGTCGGTAGTTGTGGTCACAATTTGGCGTCCCTTTTCTTTTCCTTGATAGATTAGCTTGCATGCTTAGCTAAAGCAATATATTTTTCATGTCCTACTCCTTCATTCCCTTCTTCATCATCTAACCATCTTATGATAAGATACTTGTATCTACAATTTACTTGTGACAAGATGAAATCAACCACAAAAAACCTCCTAGCCTACGATAATGCATTCTGATTGATGGAATGAGTTGGAACTGGGTAGCAAGGAGGAAAGAGGGGCTCAGTGACTGCACATTACATATTTATATTAGCCATGGATAAGGCTTGAGGATTGATACTACAAAATTTTCATGTCAAGTTGGGCTTATAGATAGGTCTACACATTTTTGGCAGCTAGTGGGACAAGCTTAAGGGATGGTCAGTAAAGGATAATTATGTGCAATTCTAAGAGGCAAGGGAGGCTGGTCCACTATAGGATTGCATAGTTTATAGGCTTAGGGAGATATCTTGTAGCTTATTCTTGTGTAATGTGTAGTTAAGGCCATTCTATCTAAGAGGATTGCATAATTCTAGAGGTGAAGGTTAGGTCATGCGTTTAGGAATTTAATAGTGTAGAAGTCTTGGGAGGAAGGATTTGTGCATTGCAAAAATAAAAGGTGAAGGTCATGGCTAGAGGACTGGAACTACGTACTATGTAGTCCAGTTAGGTCATGTCATGTCAAGTTTTTGGGTCGGGAAGCCTCTTCAGAAATGGTTAACTGTTAGACCAGTGATACCGATTTGTGAACTCATAAAGCTTAGAATGTGATATAACACTAAGAATACTTGATTCCTCGATAACATAGATCACCCATGACCTATAAACAATACATTTGACTACATCTGATCACTTTATGAACAACTACAACAAGTACGACACCACAAATACACTTTACGACGATCGTGACGAAACTTGTGCTTCAATGCTCAAAAAATTGTAAATGATTACGACATGTGTTTATATGGTTAGGAAAACTAATAAACACAATGATGGACCCGTGAAACCACCACAATGATATTTTACACTTGATGTGATATAACACATGTGAGAAGACATCATTTTTTCTAAGTAAGAAATGGGACCAAAACACTTCCAAAAGATACATGAAATGAGTCTTAGTGTTTGCGATAATAATGTACAATACCAAGGAAGGCTCTGAAATTAAGCGTAGGAAAAAAATTTGGAGGGTGTTCGAGCCACTGCAACACCTAGCAACACACTCATCGAATTATGACTTCTCTATTTTGGTTAACTCTTTCATGTATGGCCTTGGTTCCTCGAGGAGTATTGATTCATCATGCACATTATATTGGCCTTCACACTTACCCTAGAAATAGACATGGTCCCCTGTATACCTTAGCGGATGAACACAACATAAGATTCAACATAATCAAAATGTTTCGAGTTGGGAAGGGTCGAGTAACTCACGAGCATAAGATTTTTAGAGTATAATTTTTCATTTCTAGTGTTTCTCCACTACTAGGAGGCCTTCATAATATCCCAATGTAGTCATGTAAGAACACAAACATTGCTCCATTTCCAACAATCCTAGACAATAACCTGGTGTAGTGTTTTTATTCACCTCTATACGCAAGAATCATTTCTATTCTTTTGCCTTTATTTATTTAATTAAAGAGAACTATGCATCGACACTTATCTGTTTTACGGTGGAAGAGGGATCCCGAATTATTGAGAGCAAAAGAGGTTGCTCCTTTAGAGAATCATATAGATACCTCTGATTTAGGTTTTATCCTTTAGATTTTCCTCGTCTCCACTTCTACTAGTTGGATAAGCATGAAGACAAAGAAATATACAGACCAAGTCTAGGCATGTGTTTTTTCGGAATATATATGGGTTCATGGTTGGACCAAAACTCTCCTTATGGACAGATCGCATTTTTCATCATAAATTCATCATCCAAATATATATCCAATATGATTAAGATGGACTATAGATTAGCCAAATTTTGAAGTGTCACAAGACCCTCTAGAGTTCAGCCACACACATACTATGAAGCCAAAACATGTCCAGGCATGTTAAAATTGGTGACTAGGGCCAAACTCCATGTGGACCATCCTATTAATGGAAGCTAATATTTTTCTTGGATTCCTCTCATCGAGAGGTGTAGTATTGATCTAAATATCATCTGATTCCAATAAGTATTCATGGAGATATGAATTTATTTGTGTTATGGGACAATCCATCAAGGTCATCCAACAACCAAATAAACCCCACTCGTGCTCAACGTTTAAGTCTAAATAGAGGTGACCTTCAAGACATTTCAACACCATTATGATCTATTCCTCTTTACTTGTCTTTCGGTTTTAGTAGGAGGATATATCCTAAGGGATAATGTTTCCCTAATCCAAAGGGCAGAAGCCGAAACTGCACGGAATATCCGGAATTGCCATAGTTGTCGAACTGACGAGAATTGCCGAAATTGTTGGGAAAAGAGGGAATTGTTGGAACTGCTGGGAAAAGCTAGAACTGCCGGAACTGCCAAGAACTGCCCAAACTTCCAGGAAAAGCCAGAATAGCCGGAATTGTTGGGAATAGTTGGAATTGTTGGAACTACTGGAATTTCCAAGAACTACTGGAACTATCAAAACTAGTGGGAGTAGTAGGAATTTCTGGAATTGCCGGAAGTATCAAAACTGCTAGGAATAGCTGGAATTGCTGGGAATAGCTAGAACTGCTGGAATAACTGGGAAAACTGAAGTAGAGGGCATAAGTCAGAACTATCAGGAACTGCCAGAACTGTCGGGAAAAGCCAGAACTACAGGAACTGCCGGGAAAAGCCAGAATTGTACGAACTGCCAGAACTGCCTGAAATAGTTGGAATTTCTAGAACTACTGGAACTGTTGGGAACAATCAAAATTTCCGAAACTGCCTCAACAACCATTCTATCTTCGAAGGAGAGAAACATGCAAGGGACAAATAACTAACATTGGGACAATTGTATGGTACTTAGGAACAAATACACCAAGCATGGAATGTTACAAGTAGCATGCAAGGGAATGCTAGCATGCAACAACAAGTATGCTAAGGACACCAAGCATGCTAGGAATCACAAGAAAGCAAGGGACAACAAGCAAGCAAGATGAAGCCAACACATAGGTTAGTATGACAACATGGTGTAGCAATTGCACATAATGCAATACAGTGATGGGTACAATCATGATTAATAAAGCGGGATGAGATGGAGGATGATGACAAAATGAAGCACAACGATAGGTGAAGGAGTCAGCTTGGAGAATCATTTGAAGCAACATGTCTTCAATTGATCTCATGTATCATCTTCCTAGAGATGATCTATTCTCTTATCTAGATAAGTCAAAGTGTTGAATTTCGCTGTAAATGTACTATCTCTCTCTCTCTTTTGAACTATTGAAGAACATATAAGAAGAATTGATCAAGGGTTTCCCGACATTGGGGTTTGTCCCTCGCTAGAACCACATCTTGTGTCCTGTTGTCTTGGCTTATCTTCTGCGATTTATGTTTATGTTCTATCTACATTTTACTTTAATGCTGATGATATTGAGCTAACTATGAAAATTGAAATAAATTGCTCAAAGAATAGAACATACCTAAAATTAACATGGTATCAAAGGTGAGGTGAAGACAATGCCCAAGCAAGAGTGAAAGATAAATCAACAAAGATAGTTGGGGAAAGACAGAAGGATTAGTGGATTCCTTTGTCGTCTTCAAATTCACTGAGGGTGAAGTTGAAGTAGAGAATATTATTAGAATGGTGCAGTGGAAGTTTCTGATGGCCTACCTAAAGATCACTTCATGGAGAAGTACGAATCTAAGGATGGAAGGAAAGGAAAATTCCTTGGTTGCAATAAGTTCAGCCATTATGTGGAGGAGTGTTCGAATGGCAGAGAGACATCTCTTGATGAAGATAAAACTCATTCAAGGGACATCTTAAATGATCAAAGGAAGGACAGGTAATTTAGGTCATCAAGGAAATGGCCGAATCTTCAAAGAAAGCAAGGAACCCCAGGAATGAAGAATCAAATGTTGTTTTTGATAAGAGAAATAAGTGTTATCTTTTATTGGCCCTCTCCTTTAGATTCTTTGTAAATCTTGCTTATTGATTGTAGTGCTTCAAGGCACTTCATCAGATATAAGGGTGCATTTCCATTGACACATAGCACTAGAGGTCTGTGAGTTATATGGTGACATGGATGCCTAAATTCAAAAGGAGCATGAAAGTGAAAGGGGACCATTCCCCTCATGTAGCAGATCCACAAGTTTGGGACAACCCCAGGGGTTTGAGATTGATGATCAAGAATCTCATGTATGCAGGTGGAAGAAAGCCCTTTATGGCTTGAAGCAAAACTCCTCGAGTGCAGTATGAGAGGATTGATAGCTGTGAGATGAAGCTGAGATTCATTAAGAGTGAAGCCGATCCAAGCCATTGTTTGAAGGTTATGGATGATAGACCTCTCATACCAGCACCTTATGACTGACCTATTTCTAACAGGTGTAGACCCACTCATTTGTAGAAGTAAGAGGAAGTTGGATTTCGGATGAGGAATGATAAACTATAAGCCTGTGACTACCTCGAGGATCTTAACTTTCAGAAGTTGTATTGTAGTGATGTCAAACCAGATTTGGGAAATGCCTTTGAGTTTCATAAACTCATTCGTGTTGATGTTCTTCATGAAATTCCATTTGGATATATGTTTTGTAGTTAGCATGGTGAGCTCATATTTGGTTGAGCCTCACTGGATTGGTGCCAAGAATATTCTAAGATATCTTCAGGGAACAATCTCTCATTGATTGAGATACACTGCTAGAAATATGAAACTACATGATTATTCAAATGCTAACTGGGTAGGTAGTGTGGAGGATCACTAGAGCACTTCTCAGTGCTGGTTCTCTTTGGATTCTGTTTTGATATCATGGATGAGTAGGAAGCAGAAGTTGGTTGCTATAAGCACCACCGAGACCGAATACATAGCTACAAGTATGATATCGTGTGAAGCTACATGGTTGCAGAAGCTCTTGAGTGAGTTGTTTGTACACATGATGAATACGACTATGATTCTCTGTGACAACTAGAGGGGGTATTTGATTATTGAGGAATCTTGTATTTGATGATTATTCGAGTAGATAGACATAATATATTACCTTATTTGGGATATGGTAAGTGGATGAGCAAGGAGGCTCCATCACATTAAGGCTGATGTACATGTCGTAGACATTTTTTCAAAGCCCCGAGGAAAGGTCAAATCTATGACTTTCCTGAACAACTTGGAGTTGTTGAGAGGCATTCTTATAAGAGTCCTGCGTGTTGCATACATTGAGCTTTGGGAGCTCTGGGGGGCTTGGTGTACTTACTGGAGAAACATACGACCATAGGGCGACTCACCCTCCCCTGTTGGTGTGCTCTGTACAAGATGATAGGTTCAAGCTTCCCCTATGATACCTCGTGGCAACTGTGGAACAGGACGATTAGTTCTCATGTGGAAACTATGGAAGAGGATGATTAGTTCTCATGTGGGCTAGGATGATTAGATCTCCCATGGAAATTGTGGAATAGAATGATTAGTTCTCCTATGGGTTGGAGTGTTTAGTTCTCTTGTGGCAACTATGCAATAGGATTATTAGTTCTCTTGTGGGCTAGGATGATTAGTTATCCCGTAGAATAGTGGAATACAATGATTAGTTCTCGTGTGGGCTGGGATGATTATTTCTCCTATGGCAACTATGGAATGGGATGATTAGTTCTCTCATGGTAACTATGGAACAAGATGATTAGTTCTCCTGTGGGCTCGGATGATTAGTTCCCCTCTGGAAACTCTGAAAGAAGATGAGTAGTTCTCGCGTGGTGACTGTGGTGTAGGATGATTTGTTCTCCTACAGACACGATGATTAGTTCTCCTATCGAGGCATCCTATCCATGCAGTCAAGGACTCATCGGAAGTACTTCTCATCTGATCAATGAGTAGGGAAATGGGCTTAGGGACCATAGTAGTACTATCAATGGACACATCGATGTATTTACCACAATCCCTATGCTAGGATGACCTTCATTAATCTGGGATCAATGAAACTAATTTGGGATTAGTATGAGTGGTTTGAGACACTCTCTTGTGATATTAATTTGTGATCAATAAAACTTACGTCGAGCTAGTAAGAGTGATGTGACACACTTTCTTAAGATGAAATTGACTTCAGTTCAGTAGAGAATGGTATGAGACATTCTCGATCAATTCTTATTCTTCATGGTTCAGCAAAGCAGAGCACTGCAGGGCACTGATGGCAGAGATAGTAAAGTCAGAAATATGGATCAGCGGATGGAGTTCTCCCTAGTTGAGAGGGAGAGTTAAAATTGGCAACTAGGTTCAAAGTCCATGTGGGTCATCTTATTAATGGAAGTTGATATTTTTCTTGGATCCCTCTCATCGAGAGCTGTAGGATTGATCTAAAGATCATCCAATTTCGATAAGTATTCATGGAGATATGAATTTATTTATGTTATGGGACAATTCATCAAGGTCGGCTAGCAACCAAATAAACCACACTTGTGCTCAACGTTATAGTATAAATAGAGGTGGCCTTCAAGTCATTTCAAGAAAATTGGGATCTCTTCCTCTCTACTTTTCTTAGGGTTTTAGTAGGAGGAGTGATCCTAAGGGATAATGCTACCCTAATATAGAGGGAAAAAGATAGAAGTATCGGGAATAGCCAGAATTGTCGAAACCTCTGGAACTATAGAGAATTGTCGAAACTGCACGGAAAAGCCAGAATTGTCGAAACTGCTCGAACTACCAGAACTGTTGGTAATTGTTGGAATTACTAGGAAAACTTGGAAAATCTGGAACTTCCAAGAACAACCAAAATTTCCAGAACTGTTGCAACAGACGAAAATTGCTGGAACTACTAGGAATAGCTGGAATTGTTGGAACTATTAGAACTACTGAAAGTAGCCAGAATTGCTGGGAACAGCTAGAACTACCAGAACAGCTGGGAAAGTTGATGGACAGGGTAGAAGCCAAAACTTTGGGGAACTAACGGAACTGATGGAACAGCTGGAACTTCTGGGAACAACTGGAATTGCCGAAACTACTGGAACAGCTTGAGCTTCTATCTATGAAGGATAGAAGCATGCAAGAGACAACTAACTAACATTGGGATAGTTTTATGGTACTTAGCAACAAATACACCAAGCATGGAATGTTAGATCTAGCATGCAACAACAAGCATGCTAAGGATAACAAGCATGCTAGGAAAAACAAGTAAGCAACAGACAACAAGCAAGCAAGATGCAGCAAAGACATAGTTTAGTATGGTAACATGGTGCAACAGTGGCACATAATACAATACAGTGATGGATATAGTCATGATTAATGAAGTGTGATGAGATGCATCATAGTACTGATAGGTGCAGCATGGTGCAGCATGGTGAGGTACAGCATGATGACGGAATGTAGTACAACGATAGGTGAAGGAGTCACCTTGGAGAATTAGTTGAAGTAGCATGTCTTCAACTGATATCATGTATCATCTTCTTAGAGATGATCTATGCTCTTATCTAGATAAGTCAAAGTGTTGACTTCTGTTGTAAATGTACTATCTCTCTCTCTCTCTACTGAACTATTGAAGAGCATATAAGAAGAATTAAGCAAGGGTTTCCACACATTGGGGGTTTTCCCTCGCTAGCGCCACATCTTGTGTCCTCTTTTCTTGGCTTGCCTTCTACAATTTATGTTCATGTTCTATCTAGAGTTTACTTTAACGCTAATGATATTGAGCTAATTGTAAAAATTGAAATAAATTGCTTTAAGCATATAACATAGCTAAAATTAACAAGGCACAACACTTATTCACATGATGAAAAAAAAATGCAAACAATAAGAAAGAAAAAAATGGAAAGAAAACAGAAGAAAAGACAACACACAACAACAGAACAAAATGAGAAGAAAAACGAAAGGAGCCAAAACAAAGCATAATGCAAGAGATAGTAAGAAAAGATAAGAGAGACTTAAGAGAACAACATGGGATGGGTACAAGAGAAGAAAACTAAGGTGCAACTAATCCTACTCTTAAAATAACAACTAGAAGGTCAGGGTCACATATAACAAAATTTCCAGTGAATCCACCGTAATTGCCCGTGACATGCATCCACAAAGATATTAACAATTAAAACATATATATAGTAATGTGTAACAGAAAAGATAAAAACATGAATAACCTACACAAACCTTTCAAGGTCTATCTTGTGGGCATAAAGATGTGTCACAACAACTACTTTCATCCAATCCACATTCTTACCTCTATGATGGAAGGCATTATCATACAAACCTCGATTACTTCTTGCGAGTGCACCATATTTTGTGTCATTATTCGTAGAAAGCATGTGAAAAGGCATAAACATGTTTATTACAATGGAGCTTATTGAGTAAGATTTATCAAATTATTTAGCGATTGGACCATAAATACATGATGATCGTCTTTAAAACCATGAAATGTTTGGAAAGATGGATTTTCAATTAGAGGCCCGGGATTATAACGAGAATCATGTGAGGGAAAGTAGATCTTTTCATATTCATCATTCATGTTGAGATGGCGAGGACCTGACATAACTATCTGTAGAGATTGAAGTGCTTCAAATGCTTGAAAAAAATATGAATATTAAGATGTTGAATGATGAAGATCAAAGGATGTAAAACAATTTCCATTGGATACACTGGTAGGAAAATGATAACACAAATGAGAGTCATCAAAGACATAATAATGATCAAATGTGTTGATTAAAGCATCAAATTCCCATTTTTTTATGAAGGTAAATCAATTTGAACAATTCTACAAATGCTCTAAAAAACCAAACCAAGTTCCTTGCATGCCAGATGTGACACAATGTTTTCCTGTATCTCGTGGTAATTTGTGCAAGCATCGTAATAATGAAAAGAATTTAGAAGGGATGTCAACGCAAAAATATATGAAACCATTCAGGACATGGTGAATGAAGAATAACTTGATTCGTGTGATAACTCATGCATTTATTATCACTTAATAGGATCTCCCATGCAATGAAGAGAAAGATTTGCAATATGATATTGGCAAGGAAAGCTAGGAGTTGTTCATCATGAAATGAACCTAAGACATATGATTCCTTCATGAAAATATGGTCTTTGGAATGATCAACTCCAAAATGCCATGACTTTATGAGAGATAGAAACTCCAAACTTGATTTTCCTGAGAGAGAGTTTCATGAAGATGAATGAAATGAAAAATATTTATGAATCCAATCGGAAGAAAAATCTTGGAATTTTGAAAGATCACATCCGAGGTACTAGAAATTTCTTAAGAATAAATTTTCACTAAGTTAATCCATTGAAAGAGAAGGTTTGTGTGAGAGGAACAAGATATGACATTTTTCAAGGGGCTTACCAGAGTCGTGAGATCCCGACATAACCATCAATGGAAGTTGAAGTGCCTCAACTCCCTGGCAGATCCTGAAAATTTCCACCATTATAAAATCGGATTCTAAAGATTGTACCATATTGTCCATGGTGTGAGGGTAATTTCTACTACCAGTTTCAATAAGCCCACTTATCACCGGATGGCAGCCATCTTGGTCACTGCTTTGACTGGATTATTCAATTCCAATAACCAGATTACTCAATTTGAAAGGTTCTTCTAAGTGCGAATTCAAAGATAAATGAATCAAGGAATTTTCATGAGAAACATGATTTGAAGAGTTGTCTTCATGTAAGTGAAGAGATGATGAGGGTTGGGAAGAGTACTGAAATATTCGATTATTTTCATTTTCACCATGAATAGTCTCACCAACTTGTGCCAAATCAGAAGTTAACTCATCGATAATGGAATTGAAGAACATACAATACCCTCGTCGCAAGTAGATGTATAGCAGATGGTAGATCACAAGGGATAGTGAGATGAAGAGGAAGTTTCAGTACGCACATATTCTTTATCTGTATCAAATTCTAGATCCAAAGTAAAATCTGCATGAGAAACCAAAGATCAGTTGATGTACCTGGTAATTCATGGTTGCATGCATCAATAAAATCATCGTCATTGGAATGGTGGTTTCCCAAGGTTACAGATTGATTGAAGTAATTGATTGCATTTCATTCACTACCGATATTAACAAATTGACAATCACCCAATAATGGAAGCGCATAATATTGACACAAAGGATATTGACAAAAATAAGAAGGATTGAGATCATCTTCACCTTCATGGTCCTTTTCTTGTGTAAATTAATTTCCTTGTACCCAATCACAATTTGACACCAGCAATGTGAGAATCAAGAGAGTGTGAAAGACTAGCTGGTGGAGTAGATTGGTTGGGTGGACCACAATAGAAAGATTCAAGGCATGTAGCTAAGAGAGGATAATAGGAATTCAGACTAGAGTTTTGAACAATGAAATAATCTTGTGGAATGGAGGAGTTAGTCTTCACCATAGTCTTCATGAGCCATTTTATAATTTCATGCATTGAATCTGATTCATAAATAGAAGAAGAATGAGAAAGTGGATTAGGAATTTGATTTGCATATTTGTTAACTTTATTTCTATCACATGGAGGCACCGACATTGGGACTAGAAAAGTTGGAGGACAAGGCACAAAAGGAGTAATAGATTCCTCGTCCAAAATCAGAGGTCTCTCATGATTCACAAGAGTTGGTCAAGTATAAAAATAAGGGGGTTTAGGTTCATCATGTAAAGAGATAAGAACCAAGCACTCAAACTCTTATTTCAAAAAATCTTGATTCATGTACTCTTCAGAATTTTCAGAACAAAGGTGAAGGAATCAATTAAAAAAATCCTCAACTCATTCATTTCGCTTCATTCTTGAGGGATTGATTCTTTTAGAAACATCTCGATAATTATACATGTCAAAGGATTGATGGAGCTCCCTGATGAACTAATGAAGGGAATAGATGCAAGCAAGTGACAAGGTATGGGACCATCGACTAACACCACCTTCAGCAGTGAGGAAGAAAAGCACACAAGAAAATTCGTCATCATTGATTTCATAAGATTCATAAAATTTAAGAAAATTAGAAATGTGCTCGGTTATGGGTGTTCCATCCTATCCATAAAACTTTAATTGGGATAAATGATTGAGAGGCTCATCGAGAATTGAAAAATGATAAAAGGAAAAAATGAAGAAACATCCCAAGAGTAAGATTTATTTATGATCCGTTTTAGATAAGAGATGCAAATCAGATACAATGGCCTTATCTTGTCATTTCTCTCTCCTTCTAGCACCAACATTAATGGTGTTTCAAATCCATCAACTAAGGGGTTTCCCCAATGTGAAGTCCCAATTAGACCTCACACAATTTTATGTAGGATCACCATCAAGAATATTGGCCTGGTTTCTATATATCTCAAAGATATGCCTTGGCTCTAACTTTCAGCACAAGAGAGGGATGCGACATTGTCTTTGAAAAGTGAGGAGGTGTGCCTGGTGAGTGTTTGGCTATAAATGTGTCAATTTTATTCTACTAAGCAGAGGGGAGAAACATGAGCCTCTAAGTGAGAGGTAATAGTACCACCTACGAAGAGACACATATGAACTAGAAATATTTGTCTCACATCTAGCAGAATAGTCCAAAAAGGATGTGATGGTCATTAAAACAAACAAATCAATAAATATTTGTCTAATATCTTGTAGAATAGTCCACAACTGTGGTAGAATAATAAAAAGGATTACAACACATTTTCAATAAGTTAGGTGCTAAAATAACTAAACTAGTTCAACTATCTTAGCACATGTGAAAGCAAACATGAAATACAAACATCCACAGAATATTCTTGCAAAAATTCATAATCCATGCATGAAGAACGTGCTAGCCTTGAAGGCTTCTATCATTAAGTAAAATTTCCAAGACACGTGTTTGCAATGTACATCACTAGCTCCAATAGTGGAACATTGGAGCCACTCCTTACTCCTCAAAGAACTAGCTTATCTCTCTAATGCCTTGTAGGAGGAGCCAAGGTGAAAAGTCCCTTGCTCATACAATGAGGGAGTATATATAACCAAGGGGTGATGCTTTCCCTCCTTGTGACCCTTTGGCTACCCTCATGAACAGTTTGACTTCATATGAATTTTCAACTTACATGACTTTCCACATTACATATGTGTCCTTTGGACTTCCACTTTAGAATGAATACAATATACATGGTCCATAATGATGATGTGGCATATGACAGCTCATGAAAAGACATGCCATGGCACTATTGATATGAATTGCTTGAATGATGTGGAAATTGGAAGCCATCATTGCTACTATGAATGATGTTTTGTTGAGAATGCTCTTGTCTTCAACCTCATCATGGATTGGTGATACAAATCTTCAACAATCTCAAGTCTTGAGTTATGGTCACGAGTTGGTGTCCCTTTATTTTTGCTTGATAGATTAGCTTATGTGCTTGGCTATAGGAATATATTTTACATGTCCTCCTCCTTCATCCCCTTCTTCATCATCCAACCAACGTATGATAAGATACCTATATCTCCAATTTACTTGTCTCAAGACGATATCAACCCGAAAAAACCTCCTAGCCTAAGATGATGCGTTTTGATTGATGGACTAAGCTCGAACCCAGTAGCAGGTTGGAAATGAGGGATCAGTGACTGTGAATTACATATTTCAAGCAACTAGGGCTAAGGATTGAGGCCTAATACTATGCAATGCATAGTTCAGGCTAGGTTGAGGAACAATCCTGCATAGTTTTAGAAGCGAGTGGGAAAAGCTGCACAATTTTGGTAGTTAGTTAGATAGGCTAAAGGGATGGTCAATGGAGGATGATTTTGGATAGTTCTCAGAGGCAAGGGAGGTTGGTTCATTTTGGATTTACGCAGTTTAGAGGGTTAGGGAGAGAGATTAGGTCATGTGCTTACACAATGTGTTGTTAATGCTAGGATGTCTGAGAGGATTGTGTAATTATGGAGGTCAATATTGGTTCTTGGGCTCAGGAATTACAGTCCTGGGAGCTAGGAACAATGCATTACTAGAGGAGTGGAAATACATAGTACATACTGCTAGTAGGTTGGGTGAGATCAAGTTCCTGGGTCAGGAAGCCTCTTCAAAAATGGTTAAGTGTTAAACCAATGAGACAGATGTGTGAATTGATAAAGCTTAAACTATAATATAACAAATTAAATACTTGATAGCTCAACAACATAGATCACCCACGACCCATAAACAAAACATTTGCCTATGTGTGACTTCTCTATGACTGGTTACAATAAGTGCAACACCATAGGTACACTTTACGAGGATTGTGACAACACTTGTGTGATAATGTTGAAAATTGTGTTAGTGAGTGTGACATGTGTTTATATCATTAGGAAATTCATAAACACAAATATGGACCCTTGAAACAACCATCATGACATTTTAAACTTGATGCGACAACCCATATGAGAAAAGATGACATTTTACCTGAGTAACAAACTTGACGAAAACACTCCAAAAATATACATGAAATGAATATTAGTGTTTGTGACAGCAATGTATAATACCAAGGAAGGTTCTAAAATTAAGCATAGGAAAATTTTTTGGAGGGTGTTGCAGCGGCTACGACAGGGCCCTTTTCCCGATCATGTCTATAGAGCTTGGTCGATTCAAAGGGATGAATAAACAAGACCAGGGAGCCTCAAATTCATTCAATGATAAATAGCTTACATGACACTAAATTCAAGTATAGTTGTATGCATCTAAATAACAATTAATCAAACTAATTAATGGAGGACCATTTAATTCCTAAATAAGAAATGTTTTTGAAGTGATGCTTGACTTTTTTATGGCTCAAAGATATACTCTACCTGCTATACATTCATTTTCTTTCATCTTTCCTTTGGATATGAAACTACTGGTATGGTTGGAAATCTAGCACCGATATTAGATATTGAGTTGGGAGATGTAGTACTACATCTACTAATGTTTCTTCATTAACAAGATCAACAAAATCAATGTAATAAATTGTTGGACTTGATGTTGCCTTTTGTTATATATGGGTCATGAATTTTGGTTCCATCACAATGGCCTTAAGCTCCTCTATAGAGTCTCCTTGCAATAATGTTTTCTTGATATCCATTTGTACTATTTCCAAATAAAATGTTATAAGAACAGAGATTAAGACTGACCAAAATTTTCTTTGCAACATGATCAAGTACCTCATGAGAATGGAAACCTTTCGACTTTTGAGTATGCCTTTTCTACTAGTTGAAATTTTTACTTATGAACCTCACCAACTAGATTGAGCTAATTTAGAGATTGTTGATGAAATACACATATAAAATTTAAAATAAATATCTTATTTGACATTTATGAGACCCATAATTCCAAAGATTATGCAAAGAAGAAATACATTAATAATGAAACAAAAGCCCAAAGTCTCAACGGTTTATTTTCATGAACTAGAAATCATTAAATGAATAGTGTGAAGATATCACCATTATCCACACTCTAAAAAGAAACTATGACAACATAAGATTTGAAAAAAAACAATAATAATAAATTAAACGAGCACATGGTATGACTTGTAAAATAGCAATATCATTCTCAAACAATACAAATAAGATGTGAGATACTTGAGTGGAAAAATTATCTCACATGTTGAGAATGTTCGTTGAGTGAAATTGTATTATATCTCCCTCAAGCACGTATACACTTGATGGCCTCTCATGATAATTTACACATTCAAAATGCCACCTACATCCACTAAAATATCATCGTCTGATAATTTTGTGATCTCACATGGATGATATCTTTTAGTTACCTGCTCAACACAATCGTTCGGTGCATAAACAAGTTTTATGCATTCATGTGATGGTACATTAATTTGAGATATCAAAAGATAGTTTCAGTACTTTGATGATGAAATTATATGAATGAATGTGAGCATTATTGAATTGAGGCTTCTGTGATCCATAATAGTTATAAGTAGAACTTTGGCGTAAATCACATATAAAAAGACCTTTGTCGATGCGTTCCAAACCAAATTGTCCTAATGATGAACCACACTAGTTGGTTCGAAACGCATCGAAAAAGGTCTTTCTATATGTGATTTACGCTGAAGTTCTACGTATAAGAATGTGAGCATTTATAACTTGAAATGTTGATATATTTTATGGAGTTCTTTCACACTCTCACAATGTATAACATTATGGAGCGCTTCCCGCACTATCCTAAGTAAGGGACTTGGAACTCCATTATTTATAGTATCATTGAAAAAACAGTAGTAGTGTCAGGAATAATAGTGTCAGACGACTGACCGATGAAATGACCACTCAGAAAATTAGTTTATTTTAAATGATTTGTCAAGCACTGAACAATACCAAAAATAAATCACTCTCCACTAGGGGAATTATGTCCCATGCACACTTGATCACCGAATGGAAAATTAGAAATAAGATTTCGATAAAATTAGAAAATTATTTTTGAATTTATAAGAACACAGGAATTTTAGGAATTTCCCTAACCTTTGGTTAAAATTGAAAAAAAATGGCAAAGTAATAGGAAATGAATGCACTTTAACTATAAGGTCAGTGTTATAGTTCCTAGAAAGGCAGGGACTAATAATTTAGACATTAAATGATATTTTTTTGATAAACATATACCAAATTTCTCCATATCCAATATTTTTTCAAAAAAAAAAAAAAAAAAAATACTTGTATTACAGAAAAGTATTTACATATCACTAGCTATGCCACAAACATCTTAGTAATGTATTTCAATACAAAATCCATAAATTGATGACCATCCTAATCGTCCATGACTCCTAGTCTCATCGGTTCAATAATCCCATAACATTGTCCTACGATAAAAAATAACATACGAACAAAAGGAAGATAATAAACCTGAAAAACAGCATCATCATATTCAGATAAGGGCCTAAAGACAACAGTAAAAAAATGTACATAGCCCGTCATTTCCACCAATCCTCCATCAGAAATGATAAATCTACACTGCGTGCTCACTTGAGCCATTGTATCTCAAATATATAGAACCAAAACTAACATGTCTGTTAGAGGCATACATACAAATTTTGGACAAGGAAGATCAACATAAAATAAATGGTGTGCCTTATATATCGATGTGTTTCTCCCAAATAAGTTTCCCAAAGGAAAACCCCTGGTAGTATATGTGATCCATAGATGTGCAACACCCTTCCTTTGATAGTCTATATATCAACATGTTTTGTTCCCTGTCAATGTGCAAAATAGAAATCGTTTACTCAGTCAGTGTATAATGGCCTTGGAGTCAGCAAGTAAATCAATTTATTCAATCCCCATTCATGTAGCACACATGATAATTCCCTATAAGGCCAGTAGCTTTGCCTTAGTATTTTTTCCCTATCCACTACACCATTTGAAGAATTAGAATTCATATGGGCCCCGATAGATCACCATCCCACAACCACATATCCTTGCATATGAAACCCCATAAAAAAATCCCACCAGAAATTTATCCCACACCGCCCTTAGCATAATGTGTCTAGTATTATCTAAGATTGATATAGGACATTTCTCAAGGAAATATGAAAATATATTTATATAGGTCTACCACATGCCAGGATATCTATCCTAAAAAATTAGTGCATTTATTGCCCTACGTATGCCCCAGAAAATGTAAAGTGAGAGGGCCATGTGTTATAGACATTTTTGGGCACTTCAACCCCAATCACAAATGTCCATAAACTGAGGGCTCTTAAGTCCCTAAATGTGTTGCTTCACTGCATAATGGAACAAGGTCAATTGATTACATCATCTCCCAGAAGTTATCCATTGAAAACTGCTCATAAATGGTCAAAACTAGACCATACTGAAAGCTCAATGCAGAGGGTGCGATTCATATCACCTTCCCAATGTACAGGGTGCGATGCATACTAATTTACTCCTATGTAGGGTGCGATGGTTGGGAATGGACAAATGGCAGGGACAGAAAAGTGAGGTGGAAGATCATGGAATGTTCCAGAAGCTTCCCCTCTGACACTTGCCACTCCATTTTTGACCAGGGATGAGTAAGACATCATCATTCTCCAAGTGGAAGTAGGAACTACCAAAGAGAAGACACTAATCAAGATCCCAAAATATGACTCACCTCTCTATAATCATCTATATATGGATCCCTCATCACAAAGATCCAGAGGCTGGAATTTTGTATCTTATATAGAAGTGATGTTGGTATTCTGGTGTACATTCACAGTGATGGGTGATCTAGCTTTTCTTGACGTGAAGAAGGGCTTCTTAATTGGAGGATGATGCTGGGTCAGAGCACATGGTTGTAATCTTCTTACTACTTTTCATCTGGATAAAGCTATTCTTGTTTCCTTGCATATTCTTGCGTACTTGTTTATATATGCTTGTATATGGTTAATGCACATCTGATCCTACATTATTCATGAATTTAGATCCTTGTTTCTTGCATAGTAGTATGTTTTTGTGATTCCACAGGTCCTTTTGAAGTTGGGAAGACAAAGAAGAAGCGGCAAAACTCTATCAAGAAGGAGAGGAAATCGAGCGCAAGGCTCAGGTTGGCCCTCTTGCTTCTCCTCTCATCTATTTTCATAAAAGGAATCAATAGTAGACTTTGATTGTTTTTTCTAAGATAGCCAGCCATCTTAGTGGGAATAGCAGCATCCAAGTGGACACTATTCTTGTATAACAAAATGGTGACTCTACTAGGGAGCGACTACATTACTTGTTAGCCTATCTATCATTGTTTCTTTTATAAACATACAGATGGAGCTTGAAGTCAAGCCAGCTAGCCTTCGAACTGCATTTGTCCTACAAATGCAAAGTAGATCGATGATGCTTCAGTCAATATTCGTGTTTTGTTTATGAACTAGACAATAGATCTACAAGAAATCTAATTGCCCTAAGTGGTGGCTCTAGTAACCTCTTAGATCACCCCTGTGTTTTACATACATTGATCTTTACTTATTTAGCCTAAACACCTGAACTAGATTGCAAACTATGAGTGAAATATCATTCAAAGTCTTGCACTGCTACCATCGTACCGTGCCTTCAAGGAAACCTGTATGCATCGCACTTCCCAAATGGAGTAGGTGCACTGCATACTGAGTTCACTGTGTAACAGGTGCGATGGTCAAGGAGGAGTAAATTTACCCTCCATCTGTGGATTTTTCTCACTGTTTTCAGTCTTATTCAAGAGTTTTGCTGTCTGTAGTTAGTGTACTTCTATGAAAACCCCCTTCTCTTGCATTATTCTGCCTCGTTAGTGCAAAGAACTATAAATGTTTTTTATGTATTCTGCGTCGTTTTAGTTCTCTTTTGCAAAAAGTAGCATAGTCGAATTGTCGTCTCTAGATCTGAAAGTGTCGTAGCTGTCGTTTTCATTTTTTAGAAAAAAATTCCATTGTTTTAGATATTTGATTATATAGTTACTATTGCATAAGATTTGGATTACTAGTTTTAAAGTGTTGAAAAGCAATTTCCATTTCAAAATCGCAAAGTGTCTCTCTTACTTTCACTTCGTTTTGAAAAACAAATTTGTTGAGTACAATCGCTTTAAAAGTAATTCAATTTTTCACATAGCTTTCTTAACGTCATTTACACATTAAGAGAGATGAAAAACAAATACATGCATGTGCATTTGCATTTTGAATGCTTGGCTTGATTTAGGACTGTGCATTTTAGCCTGTGCTCTCTGCTCTGTGAAAAAAATATGCTTGACTTTCTTCCCTTTAGTAGCTTGGATTTTCATTGCTGAAAGAAGATAAAAAGTTTGTTTGTCATATTAGACTGCATTTAGGAATTATACATACATCACATGGTGAACCTGAAAGGCAAACTGCTAAGCAAGATCAACTTAAAATAAATCCATGAATCTAACAATGCTTTGGAACTTAACGCACAAGATATAAAGGTCTAGGCTAGAGATGCATTCTAGCGTCGTAAAGCCTGGTAACTATTGCTTTCAGTGCTAGTTGGGTGATTCCTCCACTCTGAGACGACGAGTGCTAGTACGAACTTGTGCTCCCATGTACCATCGTGTATATAGTGGGAGACCATAATAGGTTGCATCCTTTATCCTTATGAAGCCATGTCTACCACCCTATTGATCGTAATGCATCAAACACAGCGTTCGGGAAGATTGACTGTCATACCGTAAAAAGTATTCTGCAGTTTTACGATTGGTTTGGTAATCCTCTCTGCCTAGATCTCCAGAGAAGTCCATTTTGCTCATTTTCAGACTCCTTAAAGGAAAGGTCCTCTGAGTGCTTGTCACTTCAAGCCCAATAAAAATCGAAGGCGACTAGAGTAATCTTTTGTTTTTTCTCGACTCTTTAAAATTGAAAAAACAAGTTTTGTCCAAGCATCTAAAAATTTATTTTAATCGGAATAACGTCAAAAATTCCCCCATTGATCTTGAGGTTGAGAAAATGCAGTCTATCAACCAAGGATTTCCCCGTGAAGGAAATGCTACTCATTTCTCCTCTTGGGGATATGTTGGTCCACCCCATATGGCCACTTTTTCACTTCCAGGATTGACAATTGGTTTGCCGGGCTGGCTCTACTCTACCTCTGTCATTCAGAATCCCATAATTCTTGAACAGTCTAATCAGCAACTAGACAACACTAGAGTTGTCTCCCAACCTTCTACTTCATCTAATTCTCCCTCTCCTCCTTCCTCTTCGCTTGATAAATTCGATAAAGCTAAAATTCAAGTAACTAAGAAGAAGAAGCAGAAAGAGAAAAAGTTAAAGAAGAAAAAGGAACCAAAATTGAAAGGGAGAAACCAAGTATCGTCTAGCAAAAATTCACACACCGCACAATCAAAACCTAAATCTCCTTGCGTCATTTGTAATGGACACCACTATCACCGATATTGTCCCTTCATCTCTCAGATCTTAAGGGACTGGTCTCCTCATTTGCACAATCTGGTAGCATCAACCTCTGGCGATCACATTGAATGGTCACCATCAACCAGTGAAAGTGAAGCACATGTACAAAGAAGGAATCCTAAACTTCCGTGTAACTTGTGTGAAGGTGATCACGACATCCACCATTGTCCCTTCCTTGAAGAGGCTAAAAGAGTTTTGGATAATCGTCTGGTTTCAACGCTACGACTTCCTCCTAGATATCAAAAACTCTTGTCGAGCCCTCCACTGGTTGAAAATCTGGCTGGCCCATCATTGTGGTCAACCAAAGCACCTATCATTGAAAATGAACCCCCTGAATTCATACCAGACGAAAGTCAAAGGGTCGATACAGCAGTTGACCTGGTCTTGCCTTCAAAATGTTCATCTTTGAATTATACCGTCACTGAAGAGAAAGAGAACGACACCGTTCAAATTCTTTTCATCAACACCGATTCTGATGAGATTGGGGACAGTCCTGCCGTTCCTTTACCGTAGGAAGGAAGTTCATCAAAGTCATATCCTGCCAGCTACCTCAGTCCCACCACCAAGCAACCTAGTGGTTTCCTTCGACTGGAATCTACTAGGCAGACCCCGTTTACTAGCCAGTGTACCATTCAGAATCATTGTACAAGCTTACATAATGGTCATGGTTGGTACCATCATTGATGAAGGGGCTTCTTTGAGTATCCTTTCCTCAACTTCTTGGAAAGCGCTTGGTTCATAATCGCTTTTGCATGTAATGAAAAATCTAATAGGCTTCGACAAGGGAAGTAGTCGAACTTTAGGGATCCTTCCAAATGTGCACATTACTTTGAGAAGGAAAACTATTCAGATGAACATTATGGTAGTTCAAGGACCTTTAGATTATAATATACTCCTTGGACACGACTACATTTATTGCATGGGAGCCATCGTCTCCTCACTCTTTAGAGTAATGTGTTTTCCGCACGAAGGCAGAATGGTCAAGTTCGTGGACCAAATGTCATTACCCGGATCATACAACGCAAATAGTCAAATGCCGTCCCTAAATGGTCTTTTCACGCAAGAAATGTCTCATCGATCTCAAGTCCGTCCACCTGATGAGCGCGAGTGATTCAGGAAGATGTGACTGAAACCCAGGGGGCATGCACCCTGATCTGTTTCAGTAGGAAAACCTTAGGTATAGAGTGGATTTCCGTGAGGGATATATGACTCGTCTGGCGAACTCATCCTTACAGGAAAATGGGAACGAACTGGAATAAGATACCTTCTTCAAAGTTATGTGAGTGGAGGTGCATCTGCGCCATTCACCTTTGTCTATTTCGATAGACATCGTCGAGGAAGCATTTTTCTTGGTAACCTGGAAATTTTTCACTATACTTGGGGGCATGCAAACCTTTCCGCATGCAAGTGAAGAGCGGCTATTTATTTTTTAAATTTTTAGGACTTATAACCCTTTAAACCCATAAGGTTATTCATTTCCTAACTTGCATAAAGAAATGATTTGGGGCAAAGCTTCAAAAGGTGCAAGCTCCATAAAAAATGGCATCTTGAATGAGACATTTCTTATCTTATGATTAGCGAGAAATGTTGTCACAGAGTTCAAGCTCGTCAAAAAATAAACTCTCCATGAGAATTTTTACCACATAGTTCAAGCTCGTTAAGAAATAAACATAAGTCATGAGCAAGTGTTTCCCCCAGCGTTTAAGCTCATTAAAAAATAAACCAGTAAATAACCATTGTGAATGCCTTATCGCCATCTTTTGAGCCTTGGTCGTGTTCTCGCCATCACCTCCACTATGTTTTTAGTCAATCATTCACCCCCATATGATTTTTTACCCCTTCAAGGAACATCTACGAAGAGTGATTCTGCTAGCCATCCTTGTAACACTGCTGTGATTGGAGAATTCCAAATCTTACCTGGAATCAGCTACTACCCGAAACCATCACTCGTTCCTCGAAATTGAATCTTCTTTAAGCTCTTTTCACCTGACTCCCAAAATATGAAAAGATTGTCGAGCGATTGGCCCCTCCATCTTGTTAAAAGGAAATGGAAGTGCTATCCCTCCTCTACATTTTAATATTTTTGGACCTGAGGGATTATTACACAAAACTATCGAGTGCTTGCCTTGTTCGGCTCATTAAAACTATCAAAAATTCATCCCTTTTGTATTATTTTATGCTTTTTTGGACTTAAGGGATTATACAACGAAAAAGAATCTTCAGAGTCTTCTTTCCATTTCTTTCATAATCTCTAAAATTGAAAGAGATTGAGTTATCTTTGTCGTTAAACTCGTTAAAACCGAATAGCGACACACTCGTCCAAATGGACGAGAACAAGTTTCACTCTCGCTAGACTCGCTAAAATATAGCAACAAGTTCACCCCAAGGGCGGATTATATAACAATCATATGTTGTCCTCGTCAAGCTTGAAAAAAATAAAGAGGTACTGGTCAGCAATCACTGGGGAAAATTGGGAAGGAAAAAAGAAGAAAGTTGATTGGTAGCAAGTCAGTCTTGAACATGACACTTTCCTTCCGCATCCATGCCGGGTTGGGTTGTTCCGTTCACTGATATTCACCATTGGTCCATCACACCATCCTCCTTGGGGTTAACACTACCAATCCATCATCAGTGTCGCTGATATTTTCAAGAAAAGTCATTCAGACAATTCACCTGTGTCTCACCCATTGCAATACATTCATGCTTCATTCCTTCATGACCGCCACCCTAAACGTTGTATCGTCAGTTCGTTTTCACCTCAAATATCATTTGCTTTGTTCTGTGTTGTTGATGTGGGATTCATTAAGGCACTCCTGCGATGGGTCGCTTCTTGTCGACATCAACTCATTATCCAAGAAGTTGACTTAGGAACAACCCTTTCAGTACGTTGAAGCTTGCATGCCTCAATGGAAAGTTTCTCACTTTTGGCAACAGGTTTACATCAATGTCCTCCGACCGAGAGGTTTTGCATGGTGTTCGACGCACGCCAAGTCCCTTTTCACACCACGTGAATTGTACTGTAGTACCTTGAGGGTCATTGTCATTATTGGTGATTCCTCTCGTACCTGTTAACAACATACATCATTGGCTGGTAATTAGGCGATGTCTTTCCATGTTCGACTACAGAACATTTTTCACATGGATCAACTTGTACGAAGAGTGAAGATTGAATGAGTTTTGAAGACCCCGGATGTAGTTTCATCCATCCGGGCTGTGATATATTCATGAATATAAAAACATCCAGTGTACATCATTACCGAATAGATGATCATCCAAATCAAAGGATGATGTGTCCATATCATCAGTCTGTCACACAGATGATCGTCTGTCTTATGTACATGACAAATAAATTCATAAAACTGAGCATAGGAATGCTTTCCTCAGCTAGATCATGAAAAAATGTTGTCAAAATAATGTATTGTATTGTATCTTATTACAGGTCGCCTCCCAGCTTGGAAAAACTTCGGATCATCATAGTAAAGCATTTCACCCGACATCAAAAAAGATTAACGACCTCATGCTTTAGGGGGAAACTGTTATAGACATTTTTGGGCACTTCAACCCCAATTAAAAATGTCCATAAACTGAGGGATCTTAAGTCCCTAAAAGTGTTGCTTCACTGCCTAAAGGAACAAGGTCAACTGATTACATCATCTCCCAGAAGTTTTCCACTGAAAACTGCTCGTAAATGGTCAAAACTGGACCACACTGAAAGCTCAATGCATACGTTGCGATGCATATCACCTTCCCAATGTACAGGGTGCGATGCATACTGATTTACTCCTCTGGAGGGTGCGATGGTTGGGAATGGACAAATGGCAGGGACAAAAATGCAAGGTGGAAGATCATGGAATCTTCCAGAAGCTTCCCCTCTGACACTTGCCATTCCATTTTCGGCCAAGGATGAGTAAGAGATCATCATTCTCCAAGTGGAAGCAGGAACTATCAGAGAGAAGACACTAATAAAGATCCCAAAATATGACTCACCTCTCTTTAATCATCTATATATGGATCCCTCATCACAGAGATCCAGAGGCTAGAATTTTGTATCTTAAAGAGAAGTGCTATTAGTATTCTACTGTACATTCACAGTGTTGGGTGATCTAGCTTTGCTTGAGGTGAAGAAGGGCTTCTTAGCTAGAGGATGATGCTGGGTCAGAGCACATGGTTGTAATCTTCTTGCTACTTTTCATCTAAGTAAAGCTATTCTTGTTTCCCTCCATATTCTTGTGTACTTGTTTATATATGCTTGTATATGGTTAATGCAAATCTAATCCTACATCATTCATGAATTTAGATCCTTGTTTCTTGCATAGTAGTATGTTGCTACGATTCGACAAGTCCTTTTGAAGCTGGGCAAAGAAAGAACAAGTAGCAAAACTCTATCAAGAAGGAGAGGAAATCGAGCGCAAGACTCAGCTTGGCCCTCTTGGTTCTCCTCTCATCTATTTTTATAAAAGGAATCAATAGTAGACTTTGATTGTTTGTTTCTACGATAGCCACCCATCTTAGTGGGAATAGAAGCATTCGAATGGACATTATTCTCGTATAACACCATGTTTTCCTTCTTCTCCCTGAACCACCACTGCATGCATCTTTCCACCATTGAGTCCTCCCACCGAAAGATAATCCTCAAGTAGCTAAGGACCTTCTCCAAAACCGCTTGTGCAAATAGACACTGTATAAATAATGACATTTATCCTCCATTGTAACCTTTCATAATGCGTATCTTCTCGACCCCACATATCCTCTCCTTAGTAATTTTTTCCAATTAAGTATCCTGTCATGAACCACTAGCAACCCAAAATATACCAATTTCAGTGGAATATCCCACTTCCACACCGCCTAATGCTAATGTGCATCAAGGATACCTATCAAACCTTGTGTTAAGTAGGTATATATGCCTTTAACAACAAGTTGTCCCCTAACCATCATAACATTCCAAGTCAGTTGGTCGGCTCTCATATTACAACAGATATTTGTTGTATATAGGCTAGGAGTCTACCCTTCCCACTCTATAGAAAGGTCCCCAATAACCCAATAGTTTTACCCTCCGTCCATTATGTGTGAAAGCCCACCAGAGACTTGTCCAACATGTCATCCTTTATATACTATTTATCCTTTCCATGTAGAGAGTTAATCATGGGCATGGAGAGATGGTGATATCTAGGCATGTCCATGATGGCATCTAGCCTGACCTCCATGATCTCACCCCTTCCCATAATCCACCTCAAGTATCTCACTATCCATGAGGTAAATTTAATCAGGCTTTTCTTAGCATAATGAGGTTCTCCTATCTAATGAAGCACCATCTCTGATCTAGAAAATCATGGTGAGTTGCCCCAGGCATTTTCTCTTAATAATATCATTCCAAATACCATCAAAATTGACATCCCTCCAAAGGTTTTTTCTTAATAATTCCATACTAAAATTATGAAGATCTAAAAAGCCCCAGCCCCCCAACTGACACGTGCCTAGATAGGTACCCATAATTCACCAAATGTAATTTCTTCGTCTCCAGACTCATGCCATAGGAAATATACCATTATTGAGTTCAACCTGTGAATAACGTTAGTTGGGAGGAAAATGATGTGCATCCAGTATGTCGTCATACCATTGGACGAAATTTCAGCCTAAAAGTGCCCATGAAATTTTCATGTACATAATATGTAAACCAATCACAATACTTTAAATCTAAAAAGACATACATGTAAGTATTTTGGAGGGAAAATAAAATAAACTACTTTTTTTAATTGTATTTTTGGCTTATCACCTTATATGTTTATTCAAATCTCAAGTCTAAACATTCAATGGATGAAAACTTAAATTATGTATCTCACAAGTAACCATTATGCACACTTTTGAGAAGACACGCATTCATAAAAAAATTAAGATACAATAAAAAATGTGTTCAATTCATTTTTTAAAGGTATATTCATTTTTTATTAATGTCGTTTCTTTCAAAAGTATGCATAATGGGTACTTGTTAGTTGCATCATTTGATTCCACATCCAATGTGTGTCTACACTTGAAATTTGAGTAAACCTATAAGCATATAAGCCAAAAAAACAATAAAAAAGAGCATTTTTTTTTTCTTTTCCATCTAAAATTCATAACTCTTAGTTTACTATTTTAATATTTTTTCTTAAGAGGACACTTTCAAGCTGAAATTTCCTCTAATTTGTATCGTACAACATTCACCAACACTAACTCATCGCACATACTAAGCCCTCTATTTGACCAAGTAGTCCACCTCTTTTTGAATTTCAATACCAACTAATTCCAGTCACTGGCTGAGTACCTATTAGGCTTTATGAAAAACCTTAAGTATTTAAATTTGGCTCTCAAAGCATAAATGGGAACTCAAAATATATCAGCAATGTCCTCAATCACAACTTCTCCCTTGTGAACGACAATTACGGTATATTTTGCTCGATGCATCACCAAGCTAGAGGCCGCCCCCAGTTCTCCCAAAACTTGACAGAATGTTTATCATTCCATATTTGTCCCATGTTCCATCAGTATTATATAATCTATAAATATCAAGTGAGTCACGGTCACTTGCCTTTTCATTATGCATCCAACAATAGTCCCGATTGATTTGGTTGCTCCAATCATCCTATTAAGTTCATTGATCACAACAATAAAAGAGTAATGGGGACATAGCACCACCCTATCTCAACCCCCTCAATGCCTTGAGAAAAGAGGATGGATATCCATTATTGATCACTACCATATGTTTTGATGTAGCACATGACATTATCCATCTAATTAACCTGGGGTCGAAGCCCATCTTATGCAAAATCAATCTGAGAAACTCTCAAAACACGTAGTCGTAGGTGTTGACATAGTCTTGTGTAATAGCCATTACATCATGTATCATTTTTTTCTCAAAAACCCAAATTTGTCTAGTGAGATGTGCTTGGATAATACCATTTTGATCCTACTGGCAATGACATTCGATATAATCTTATATATAAAATTACACAGAGAAATCAACTGATAATTGGAAAATGTCCTAGGATTGGGTACCTTGGATATGAGGATAACGAAGGTAGAGTTAATCGGTCCCAATATCACCCACCTAAGTCTCAACTCTTCAACTATCAATGTCAGGTCCTTGAACATAATGTCCTAAAAGTGAAGGAAATTTTCCATGGGCCACACATCCATCCCATGACTCTTCTCCTTTACCATCGCTTTAAGGACACCTAGAGTTTACAAGAAATAAAAACAAAACATTGAGAAGATGGTTTCTCTTCTTAATATTATGTATGAGTTAAATAAGATTATAGTAGAAATATCAACATTAAATTGTTGTAGTGAGTCTGAACTAAGCTCAACGGAACTGGACTAACTGAAACTAAACTAGGACACGTGGATGGATAGATGTGCCACCTAGCAAGTCATTGGAATTAGATTCTCCAACACTCCCCCTTAATTACAACCACATAAAAAGTTAATTAAGATTCCTCTTGATCTATGTCTTTGTGAGGCTGACAAGAAAATAAAATTACTTCAACTATATTCAATTTTCTTCTTCTCTTCTTCTAGCTCTTGTAGCCTCTAAATTGTTTTAGCTTTTTCTTCATGTTGTAGGATTCAAATTTCATTTTCTTCATTTGCTAGTGCAGGGCTTCCATTTTTCCAGGTCTTCTAAGCATGTCTAGGACTTCTTCAAAAATTGGTTTGTATGTGGGCTGCTACCACATATTTTCCTTTGTAGTGTGTTTTTCATCATCAATTTGCTGCAACATAAGTTTATAATAAAAAAAATATTCCTTCAGGACTCTAATACCTGAAAAATTCATTGATATTCTCATCATCCTAGATGTCTTCAACATGTATTTTTGCAGCTTCTATACAGACTTTATCAAAGCATGGTGTTGCAAGCCATGCTTCAAGGAAATTTAACTCTTCTTCAAAATTGTTATGTGTACCTGCACACTGCAAATCAATGTTAGAATTAAAGCAATTTTCAGAACCACATTGGTTATGTGCCTTCTGCTCTGAAATGGGAGATTTCTCCTATTGCACTTCCAGCTCTACTTCTGGCTTTGTCTTTGTTTTCTCTTTGTGACCTTCCCTCTTTGCCTCTACCTCTATCTTTGTCTCTGTCTCTGTCTTTGTCTCTTCCACTTCGTTTTTAGATTCAAGTGGGATTATCTCAACAAATAACATCATGTCAAGATGATGTTTTGGTTGCATTATCTACAACCATAAATCATGAGCAAATTAAATTGTTGGATTGGTAGCTTCACTGTCATCAACAAATTGTGTTGATGGATTCACAAAATTGTCATTAGCAAGCTCTATTGTTCAATTCATCATATTGCCATTAGTAAACTTTATTGCTCGATTTAAAAAATCTTCGTCCACTTTTGATTGTGCATTGTGGGATTCACAAAACTCTTCATCTTCAACTAGATTGCCCCCCCTTACACCAAACTCCTTTCAAGGGTATTCCATGCCTACTTAGTTGCCTTGGCATTGAAAATCAGGGAATAATGTTGTCATCGAAAAATTCTTTTATGCATTTAAATGCGAAGATGTCCTTTTTCCTCTTCACTTCTAATTCTTTAAAAAAAAAATCATACATCTCTAATTTTTGCTTTGACTTTCTTAGTCTCTTCGTTTTTTCCATTTGTTGAATATGGCCTCACTACGACTCAACAAGGCAATCAAATTTCAAATATAGTAACTACCTATAATTAAAAACTTTATGGTGGTTTCTCTTTGCTTAGCTTCCACAAAATAGACAAATGTACAAATTCTTTGCTAAAACAACAGTTTCACAAAACTGACATTAAAAAAAACACATCACAATGCCTAGATCCAATTACAACGATACCCCTTTTAAAATCTCTTTTTCAACCAAAAAAAAATACAACACCACTTTTTTGAATTCCCACTTTTAAAAAACCTTTAAAAAAAACTCCAAAACAAAGTCCTTTAAAAACACCCTTATAATCCTTGTTTTAGTTCTCCCGTCACTGCTTTAAAGGATCAATCCTTTTTAAACAAAATATTAAAAGAACATTTTTTTGTAAAATTAAAAAAAATCTTTTAAAAATACCTTTTAATAATTCTTTCAAAAACTTTTCAGGTAACATATAAAAGGAGGGTTGGACTCCAAAAAAAATGAATCACTATTTAAGTGACTGCAACAGACGTTTGAACGTGAACCTTCGAATCTTGAGCTCAGGCCCCCTGCTATGCAACCATCTCCTCCCGCTTCCACTGCCTTCCGCTTCCATTGTCCCCCTTCCTCTCCAGGTTGCTCCTCTCGCCTTCCTCACACTAGCTTTCACAACACACCAGCGCTCAGGGTATCTGCATGCAGGTTTCGAGCATTCCTCACAGCGAATAAGCCGACGCCTTCTTCCGGTCTTAACACTCCTTTGCTCGTCGGTATCATTACCGAAGTAATGGCTGTAGATAATCCCAAGGCCTGTCACATGATGGTTCGAACTTCTCGCTGTCCTTCCGTCCCGTCCAATGCTCAGAGCACCTGCGCCGCTGAACCACCGGCCGCTCCACTTGCCTATCGCTGCCGGCCGCTCCACTTGCCTATCGCACTCATGCCTTGATCATTCGCGGCTAAGCCTTTGATCGTGTGCCGCCAGAACGTTAAAGATCTCCGCGCCAGCTCATCTAGCCCGATCGGGCGCTAAGTTTCCTTCTGTAGAAATCTTTGTTGCTTCCTCATGATCAAGGTTTAAAATAGTTTTGAGCCCTTCCCATCTGTGATCCCTCTCCAGAGATGACCAACTTCTATCCAGTTTACTACCTGCTTCCTTGCTACCCCAATTTGCAAGAAAATCCGCCGCCTTGTTCCCATCTCGTCGGACATGCTTAATGGTCTTATAATTAATCTTGTTTAGCATTTCCTCAATGTCTTTTATGATGGCTGTTGTCCTCCAACTTTTAGCGACTTTATCCCATCTCTGCCCATCCTTGAGTTTCCGCAACATCTCCGTCGTGATTTGCGAATCCCCTTCAATTTCCAGGTTCAGGTATCTATTTCGAACAGCTATCCTCAAGCCTTCGCGCACAACCAAAAGTTCAGCTTCATTGTTCGTCATCTCTCCTACCCATTCAACAAAAACCCACTTGGTTTTTCCTTCTCCATCACGGAAAATACCACCGAGACCTGCCGGGCCTGGGTTACCCTTCGAAGCTCCATCAAAATTTAGTTTAATGGAATGAATCTCAGGGTAGCTGAAACGATTTGGACTTTGGACCTGTGGGTTGCTTTGTCTCTCTTTTCTTGGGTAGATCAAATTGAATTCTAGGTTTAGCAGTGAGGCTATTCGCCCTTCCTGTTGGTCCATCTTCCAATATTCCTCGTCCCACTTGTCTGACAGCACAGTTTCTTTGATTACTTTACTTATCTCTTCCCAAACCTTTTCTGGCTTACTGTTTTGCCCCCTGAAAATTCTTTTGTTGCGTTCCTTCCATATGAACCAGATTACAAATCCAACGGCTACGCTCCATATTCTTCTGACCACTTTGATTTGGAATTGCCCTATTCCCCATTGCCCTATGGTCAAACGGATGTTTGTCTGGTCTTTCATTGTTTTACCAAATAGACCTTTGGTCTTTTCCCAAATGTATTCTGCAAAAGGACACTTATTTAGAAGATGTTCTTGGTTCTCTGCTTCTCTGTTACATAGGCTGCATCTTGACGGGCCTTGAAAGCCCCTTTTTGTGATTTTATCCCATGTTAAAATCTTTCCTTTTCTAACCAACCAGGTAAAGATTATGACTTTTGGCCACCATTTTCCTTCCCATATCTTCTTCCAATCTTGATCTTCTTCATCCTGATTTTGTCTTGTACTCAAGAAGTAGGCTTCCTTTACTGTGAAAGATCCTCTCATTGTTTTGCCCCATCTTAGGATGTCCTCGCCAGTCCTGTTTCTAATTTTCCTGAGATCCATCTCTCTAAGGTAGCCTTCCTCTGTCTCCCTATTTATGTTTTCAATCCATTCTCCTGGTTTTTTCCATTTTCTCCATATTTCTCTGCTTTCTTCTTCCACCCAATAGTCCTTTACACTAACCATCCCTAGCCTTTGAGCTCTCTGCTGAAGGTCTTGAAGGGTTTATATTTCGTTCATATTTCCTTTTTGCTGCCATCCATCTTCCCAGAATTTAGCTTTCTCTCCCCCTCGTATCTCCCAGAAGGCATACTGCTTAATCAATTCTTTGTTCTGGCTTGCCAAGTTCCAAATTGATGATCCTTTGGGGGTGTTCTGGATTCTCAGTTTTTCCTCTATTTGTTCCGGCATATTGTATTTGTATTCCCAAATTTTCTTCCATACGTCTGTCCCTCCTTGCAGCCACCTCCACCATAATTTAGCCCCTAGAACCTTATTCAGAGTTTCAGGGTCTCTCACCCCCAAACCTCCTTCATCCTTCCTTTGGATCAGGTTTGCCCAAGAAACGAGGGCCCGTTTTCTCTGTTGAGTTGGACCTCCCCATATAAACTTTCCAAAAATCTCTCTTAGTTTTGCACAAACGCCTTTCGATGCTGCTCTGATAGACAGGGTATACACTGGAATTGATTGGAGGACAGCCTTTAGGAGGACTATGCGGCTGGCAATGTTGAGAGACCGAAACGACCAGTTTGATAATCTTTTTTTTATTTTGTCAATAACCTCCTGCCAGTTCTTCATGCGCGTTGGGTGGATGTCCAGTTGATTACCTAAGTACTTAGTGGGGAGTTCTCCTTGTTTGAATCCCAAGGTTCTTGTGAGGTGAGCCTTTATTGCCTCCGGGGTATTAAAAATGAAAGTGCACTATTTTTCCTTATTGATCTCCATGCCAGACGCTTCCGAGAAAATCTCCAAAACTTCCTTTATTACTCTGACTTCCCTAAGGCTGACTTCTCCGAAAAACATAATATCATCAACAAATTGTTGATGTGTGATGGTTAAATTGTTTCCCCAAAGCTTTAAACCTCTGAGCTTATTTCTCCTAGATTCTCTTTTAATAATTCAACCGAGACCATCTGCTACTAAAATGAAGAGAAAGGGTGATAATGGGTCACCTTGCCTGATCCCCCTAGAGGCGTTAAATGGTTTCGATGGATTACCGTTGACCAGTATTGAGAAAATGGGGATGGAGACCATACTGAAAATCCATTCAATCCAGCGCCTTGCAAAACCGTATGCTTCCAATACTGCGCAGAGATATCTCCAGTTCAGGCGATCATACGCCTTTGAGAGATCCAACTTAATCATCATTCCTTTCCTCTTATGCTGGTTGAGGGAGTGTATCATTTCTTGGGCCACCACTAGGCCATCTAGAATTTGCCTTCCTTCAACGAAGCCTGTTTGCTCAGGGGAGATAATGCTGGGAAGGAGCGGTTTTAGTCTTTTTCCTACCAGAGTTGCAATTATTTTATAAATAACATTACATAGAGCAATGGGGCAGAAACCTTGAGCTTCCTCAGAGTTATTAGATTTAGGAATTAAAGTTAAAAAGGTGGCATTCATACCTGACCACATTCTGTTCTTTACCCGAGATTCTTCGACCACTTCCAGGATATCCTGTCCTAGAAACTGCCAGCCAGCTTGATAAAATTTAGCCGTGAGTCCATCTGGTCCTGGTGCTTTTCCTTTTTTCATGTTCATAACTACCTCTTCGACTTCTGCTAGTGTTGTTGTGTGCATGAGTCCTTTGTTCTGCTCCTCTGTGATCATTTTTGGGATTTCCTTACAGATTTGATTGATTGTTGCCCCTCTGTCATCCTGGGATTCAGTGAGGATCCCCTTATGATAGTCATTTAGGACTTGCTCTATTTCGTCTTGTTCTATTGCGTTCTCTCCGGCTTCATTTTTAATTGAGAAGATCAGATTCCGTTGCCTGTGTTGAATCATTGCTTGATGGAAGAATTTAGTATTCCTCTCTCCTTCCCGTAACCAATTTATTCTAGACTTCTGCTTCCATAGGATCTCCTCCTGCTTTCTTCTTTCCTCCAGCTAGCTTATTAAACTGCTTTCCTCCTTACACCTTTCATCATCTCTTCCCTCTAGGATAATTTTCTGCTGCACCTCCTCCATTGCCTTTTCAAGTTTTTTCTTTTCCTCAAAGATATTCCCAAAGTCCTCCTTGTTCCATTTTCTAATTTTGTGTTTCATCTCCTTAATCCTTAATTGGAAAGTATGCATTTTGCATTGACCTCTGACTTGACTTCGGATCCACCATTCTTCTAATTTATTCAGGAAATCCGGGTTTCTGAGCCAAAAGGATTCAAAGCGGAAAGGTTTCTTGTTGTTGATTTTTTTAATGTCGATTTCCAGACAAATCGGCTAGTGATCCGATCCTAAGCCTGGGAGGATTTTGGCCTCTATGAAAACATCTTTATTCAGAACTTGCTCTGATAGGAGGAATCTATCCAGCTTTGACGCAATCTGGTTCCTGCCACCCCGCCTATTATTCCAGGTAAACACCCCATTTGTTGTTGGGGTGTCTACTAGTCTTAGATTTGTTATGAGTTCATTGAAATCATCCATACTTGGGTGCTGTCTCCTAATGCCTCCTCGTTTCTCGCCTAGGTCCCTGATCAAATTGAAATCGCCGCCTATTATCCATAAATCGTTTGACATTAGTTTTCTTACTGCCTGAATATTCTTCAAAAAAAAATTTCGATCCCTGGGGAGATGAGGTCCATACACTCCGGAGATGAGTATTCTTTCTTTCGTTCCTGCGATCCTACACACTCCAGAAAGGATTCTGGGTAGGCTGATCCAATTCTCAAAAGTGACCTCCTTTGGATTCCAAAAAATCGCTAGGCCACCAGCTGCCTCCTCTGCGTTCTGGGCCATAACTTCAAATTTTGATTTTGATTTATCCAAAATTTCCTGTATCTGTTGTTGATTCATTTTAGTTTCTTGAATCATCAATATACTTGGTTTATCTTTCTTCAACCTTTCCTTCAGGTACCTCTGCTTTCCTTTACTGTTAAGACCCCTTATATTCAAGCTTATGATGATCATTTACAACTTTTTGGGAGGGAGGTGGAATACCTCAGACAGAGGTATTACCTTTCCAGAATTAACAAGAGTTTCCCCTACTGTTTGGATCGTCTCATTCATGGGTTTCCTCCCTCTTTTCCTTGCTCCTTTGCCATGTCCGTCCAATCCTACTGTCTGAGACCCTGACGCTTCTGAATGTTCCGGTCCGATCTCCGCCATTCCCCCCTTTTTTTCCTTAAATTTTTGATAGGCCTCCTTATATTGTTGCTTTTGGATTTCAGGGATGAATCTCTCATCTAAATGTCGCCATTCTTGCAGGAGTTTTTCATTATCTGTTCTTCTTCAATTCTGAACTCTTTCTATTTGTCTGACCCTTTTTTGGGGGGTTCTTCTGGTTTATCCTGGTGCTCTCCCATTTCGACTTCAGTTTCTTTCGTTTGGCTGTTGGGTTTGTGTAGGGCATCCGTTATGATTTCCATCAAGACAGTCTCCACAGCCGGTTCATCTTGTTTACCTTCTTTAGTCTCCTCTTCCTCGTCTTGTAGGGCTTGGAATTTATTTTGATTTTCCACGGGGATGTTTTTTCCTTTTGTTTGCTCTTTTTGTCCCTTGGTCCATGTCTTCTGTCTCCTGTGGACTTCCTTAAACCCCCTCTCTTCTGTTTCAGTTGCCGCTGTTTTCATTTGCTCTTCTTCGATTATTCTCTTGAGCTCTCCTTCCCTATTCTGAGGACATTCTCTGTACAGGTGACCATATTCGTGGCACCTCCGGCACCGAAAAGGGATGTGCTCGTAATCTAAAGGTTGCTGCCAAATTTCATCGTGGTATTCAACTTCCACAAATTCAGGCAAAGGTTCTGCTATATTCATATATATGCAGATCCTTGCGTACGAGGTAAATTTTTCCCTTTTGGTTGATTCTGCAACTTTGACAAAGGCCCCTATTGAGTTGCCAATTCCTTCAAGAATCTCAGGGTTCCAAAACTCTGTGGGTAATCCGAACAGGCGAACCCAAATAGGAGCAGCAAGCAGTTTTTCTGCATCCAGATTGTACCTTTCCTCCCAATGCCTCATGAATAGGCCTGCATTATTCATAAAGTATGGTCCCTCTTCGAAGATTCTTTCCTTATCCTCTAGATTCATGAAAATGACAGTAAAGAAACCCTTGGCTCCCAGTTTCAGATCTAGATGTCCTTTGGGTTTCCATCTTAATTGGATCCATTTAACTAAATCCCTCTCTGAAGGCCAAAACCCTATGAACTTACAGATTAAAGCATGGTCTTTCATGTAACTTCGATAATCTTCCGGTTTGTTGTTTGGGATCACATACCTTGGTCGTTTCTGGGCCCTTGGAAGACATCTTACCCCATTTTTGCTTGTCATCGATTGCCCAGTACCGGAATATCTTTAGCTTTGTCTGTCTGTGGATCTGTTCTGCTGCGCCCACTGGATTCCCCTGCTTCTACATTTTCAAAGGAGGGGATCTCTCCCCTCCCCATGGTACCTTCCATGGGGTCCTTCAGGAGAAAACTCGTTCGAACTGAGCTTCGCTGACTTGTTTCCCGCTGTGTAGAAACCTAACCAATCCGAATGTGGTTTCCTGCTTGATCCCTGACCTTCGTTGATCCAGAGCGTTTCTTCTGAAGCGCCGACACCCAGCAAACCCTAACGTTTTCTGTCAGAGCGACTCGTCCTCATCGCATCCCTTCGTCAGATTGATCTTAACTTTTAGTTTAGAGATCCAATCCACAGTTTATTACTATTATTTAAAAACAATTTCACTATATTTTAGAAAGAGGCGAGTTATTTCCAAACTTTTTAATGCATGAAAGAAGTGAGTTAACAAAATATTTTCTAACGATTAGGCATTGTTATCCTCTTTATTATTAAGGCATTTAAGATACTTATCGTCGCCCAGCCTTTAAGAGATAATTTAGTTAATATACAATTGTTAATGATTTAACCTTATTTTTCCCTCTCCGCGGTTAAACATCTCAATGGAATGAAAATTAATTAATTAATTATATCTATATATATATATATAATAAATTAAAAAAATACTATTACTAAAATACGGTTGGAGGAGATTGAGTAATAAATTAATGGAGATGAAGTATATGTTTATTAATAATATAAATATATAAAGAGATGTTAATTTATTGAAAAAGTGCATTTAAAGAAAAATTTCATTAATAAAGTTTTTTATTATTTTTTTAAATAGTTTTAGTTTTTTTTTTTACATTACGTTTTCACACTATATAATTATTTTTAATTTTATTTTTAATAGATATATTTTTAATATTTTTCTCTTACAATTTTAATTTTTTTAATATAGTATAACTACAAATGGGGTGGGATTTTTAAGAGGATATGGCAGTTTTAGTAATGTTAGAACCCATGGCCAAGCACATGTATATGAGGCGATAGATATTTACCATTCCATTGTTTTACGTGATACTCAAGCTAGCATTTAATATGTTGATTCTTTAACTACTTATTGTTGTCTTATTTTTTCTTGCGCAGAGACTGTTGAAGATATTTCCCACTAGGGTCCCAACCCTTGTCAAACCAGGGGAAGATTGGAACAATATCTTAATTAATCACTCTTCACTTGAAGCTGGAAATGATTCTTGGCAAAGTATTGAAGGAGAAGCAACAAGAGTAATATGACATTTTGCCTTCCCATGAAAGACATCAAATGTGCTTAGAGATTTCAATGTTCATGACTGGAATGCTTGGAGGCCTAGCTAAATTCTTTAGACAGCCACCTCTAGTTCGAGCTTAAAATTTCAAGTCCTCCATGTTCCACTGCCAGAGATCCTACACTAGTGACCTCCTTAGTCTCCTACATTTTTATATGTAAAGAATGATATTTTCCTTTCAGTTCTCTAGTTTATAAGCTCACTAACTTTCATTAGATAATTTGTAGTGGTATGATTTTTTATTCAGAATATGGTCAATATATTTGGTTTCCCTACTGGTATATTACGACCACCTTCGATGAACATAGAAAATCGTAGAGTAATGACATATTTACTTTGCTGTTTTGAAATTATGAGGCAATGTAACTTAAAATTACAAAAAAAAGAGCTCTAAGAGCGTTTCTAGTGAGTATATCCATTTTGATTGTATTTTATTTAATTAGACAGATTGATTGATAAATTAATCAATGCACTAGCTATCATATAACTATTTATTGCCCTACGTATGCCCCAGAAAATCTAAAGTGAGAGGGCCATGTGTTATAGACATTTTTGTGCACTTCAACCCCAATCACAAATGTCCATAAAATGAGGGCTCTTAAGTCCCTAAAAGTGTTGCTTCACTGCATAATGGAACAAGGTCAATTGATTACATCATCTCCCAGAAGTTCTCCACTAAAACATTCTCATAAATGGTCAAAACTGGACCATACTGAAAGCTCAATGCAGAGGGTGCGATGCATATCACCTTCCCAATGTACTGGGTGCGATGCATACTGATTTGCTCCTTTGTAGGGTGTGATGGTTTGGAATGGACAAATGGCAGGGACAAAAATGTGAGGTGGAAGATCATGAAATCTTCCAGAAGCTTCCCCTCTGACACTTGCCACTCCATTTTTGACCAGGGATGAGTAAGACATCATCATTCTCCAAGTGGAAGCAGGAACTATCAAAGAGAAGACACTAATCAAGATCCCAAAAGATGACTCACCTCTCTATAATCATCTATATATGGATCCCTCATCACAAAGATCCAGAGGTTGGAATTTTGTATCTTATATAGAAGTGATGTTGGTATTCTGGTGTACATTCACAGTGTTGGGTGATCTAGCTTTTCTTGAGGTGAAGAAGGGCTTCTTAATTGGAGGATGATGCTGGGTCAGAGCACATGGTTGTAATCTTCTTACTACTTTTCATCTGGATAAAGCTATTACTGTTTCCTTCCATATGCTTGCGTACTTGTTTATATATGCTTGTATATGGTTAATGCACATCTGATCTTGCATTATTCATGAATTTAGATCCTTGTTTCTTACATAGTAGTATGTTGTTGTGATTCCACAGGTCCTTTTGAAGCTGGGAAGACAAAGAAGAATCGGAAAAACTCTATCAAGAAGGAGAGGAAATCGAGCGCAAGGCTCAGGTTGGCCCTCTTGCTTCTCCTCTCATCTATTTTCATAAAAGGAATCAATAGTAGACTTTGATTGTTTTTTCTAAGATAGCCAGCCATCTTAGTGGGAATAGCAGCATCCAAGTGGACACTATTCTTGTATAACAAAATGGTGACTCTACTAGGGAGCGACTACATTACTTGTTAGCCTATCTATCATTGTTTCTTTTATAAACATACAGATGGAGCTTGAAGTCAAGCCAGCTAGCCTTCGAACTGCATTTGTCCTACAAATGCAAAGTAGATCGATGATGCTTCAGTCAATATTCGTGTTTTGTTTATGAACTAGACAATAGATCTACAAGAAATCTAATTGCCCTAAGTGGTGGCTCTAGTAACCTCTTAGATCACCCCTGTGTTTTACATACATTGATCTTTACTTATTTAGCCTAAACACCTGAACTAGATTGCAAACTATGAGTGAAATATCATTCAAAGTCTTGCACTGCTACCATCGTACCGTGCCTTCAAGGAAACCTGTATGCATCGCACTTCCCAAATGGAGTAGGTGCACTGCATACTGAGTTCACTGTGTAACAGGTGCGATGGTCAAGGAGGAGTAAATTTACCCTCCATCTGTGGATTTTTCTCACTGTTTTCAGTCTTATTCAAGAGTTTTGCTGTCTGTAGTTAGTGTACTTCTATGAAAACCCCCTTCTCTTGCATTATTCTGCCTCGTTAGTGCAAAGAACTATAAATGTTTTTTATGTATTCTGCGTCGTTTTAGTTCTCTTTTGCAAAACGTAGCATAGTCGAATTGTCGTCTCTAGATCTGAAAGTGTCGTAATGTCGTTTTCATTTTTTAGAAAACAATTCCATTGCTTTAGATATTCGATTATACAGTTACTATTGCATAAGATTTGGATTACTAGTTTTAGAGTGTCAAAAAGCAATTTCCATTCCGAAATCGCAAAGCATCTCTCTTACTTTCACTTCGTTTTGAAAAAAAAAATTGTTGAGTACAGTCGCTTTAAAAGTAATTCAATTTTGCACATAGCTTTCTTAGCATCATTTAGACATTAAGAGAGCTGAAAAACAAATACATGCATGTGCATTTTCATTTTGAATGCTTGGCTTGATTTAGGACTGTGCATTTTAGCGTGTGCTCTGTGCTCTGTGAAGGAAATATGCTTGACTTTCTTCCCTTTAGTAGCTAGGATTTTCATTGCTGAAAGAAGATAAAATGCTTGTTTATCATCTTAGACTGCATTTAGGAATTATACGTACATCACATGGTGAACCTGAAAGGCAAACTCCTAAGTAAGATCAACTTAAAATAAATCCATGAATCTAACAAGGCTTTGGAACTTAACGCACAACATATAGAGGTCTAGGCTAGAGACGTATTCTGGTGTCGTAAAGCCTGGTAACTATTGCTTTCAGTGTTGGTTGGGTGATTCCTCCACTCTGAGACGACAAGTGCTAGTACAAATTTGTGCTCCCACGCACCGTCACGTATATATTGGGAGACCACAATAGGCTGCATCCTTTATCCTTATGAAGCCATGTCTGCCACCCTATTGATCGTAATGCATCGAACACAACATTCAGGAAGATTGACTGCCGTACCGTAAAAAGTATTTTCCAGTTTTACGATTGGTTTGGTAATCCTCTCTGCCTAGATCTCTAGAGAAGTCCATTTTTCTCCTTTTCAGACTCCTTAAAGGAAAGGTCCTTTGAGTTCTTGTCACTTCAAGCCCAATAAAAATCGAACGCGACTAGAGTCATCTTTTGTTTTTTCTCGACTCTTTAAAATTGAAAAAACAAGTTGTGTCCAAGCATCTAAAAATTTATTTTAATCAGAATAACGTCAAAAATTCCCCCATTGATCTTGAGGTTGAGAAAATGCAGTATACCAACCAAGGATTACCCCATGAAGGAAATCCTACTCCTTTCTCCTCTTGGGGATATGTTCATCCACCCCATATGGCCACTTTGTCACTTCCAGGATTGACAATTGGTTTGTCGGTCTGGCTCTTCTCTACCTCTATCGTTCAGAATCCCATAATTCCTGAACAGTCTAATCAACAGCTAGACGACACTAGAGTTGTCTCCCAACCTTCTACTTCATCTGATTCTCGCTGTCCTCCTTGCTCTTTGCTTGATAAAGTCGATAAAGATAAAATTCAAGTAACTGAGAAGAAGAAGAAGCAAAAAGAGAAAAAGGAAAATAAGAAAAAGGAACCAAAATCGAAAGGGAGCAACCAAGTATCGTCTAGCAAAAATTCACACACCGCATAGTCAAAACCTAAATCTCCTTGTGTCATTTTTAATGGAGACCACTATCACCGAGATTGTCCCTGCATCTCTTAGATCTTAAGGGACTAGTCTCCTCGTTTGCACAATCTGGTAGCATCAACCTTTGGCGATCACATTGAATGCTCACCATCAACCAGTGAAAGTGAAGCACATGTACAAAGAAGGAATCCTAAACTTCATTGTAAGTTGTGTGAAGGCGATCACACCATCCACCATTGTCCCTTCCTTGAAGAGGCTAAAAGAGTTTTGGATAATTGTCCGGTTTCACCACTACGACTTGCTCCTAGATATCAAAAACTCTTGCCGAGCCGTCCACCAATTGAAAATCTGGCTGGCCCGTCATTGTGGTCAATCAAAGCACCTATCATTGAAAATGAACCCCCTGAATTCATACCAGACGAAAGTCAAAGGGTCGATACAACAATTGACCTGGTCTTGCCTTCAGAATGTTCATCTTTGAATGATATCGTCACTGAAGAGAAGGAGAACAACACCGTTCAAATTCTTGTCATCAACACCGATTCCGATGAGCTTGGGGGTAGTCCTCCCGTTCCTTTACCATAGGAAGGAATTTCATCAAAGTCAGATCCGGTCGTCTACCTCAGTTCCACCACCAAGCAACCTAGTGGTTTCCTTCGACTGGAATCTACTAGGCAGACCCCGTTTACCAACCAGTGTACCATTCAGGATCATTGTACAAGCTTACATAATGGTCATGGTTGGTACCATCATTGATGAAGGGGCTTCTGTGAGTATCCTTTCCTCAACTTCTTGGAAAGTGCTTGGTTCACCATCGCTTTTGCATGAAATGAGAAATCTAACAGGCTTTGACAAGGGAAGTAGTCGAACTTTAGGGATCCTTCCAAATGTGCACATTACTTTGAGAAGGAAAACTGTTCACATGAACATTATTGTAGTTCAAGGACCTTTAGATTATAATCTACTCCTTGGACGCGACTATATTTATTGCATGGGATCCATCGTCTCCTCACTCTTTAGAGTAATGTGTTTTCCGCACGAAGGCAGAATGGTCAAGCTCGTTGACCAAATGTCGATCTCAATTCCATCCCCATGATGAGCACGAGTGATTCAGGAAGATGTGACTGAAACCCAGGGGGCATGCACCCTGATCTGTTTCGGAAGGAAAACCTTAGGTATAGAGTGGATTTCTGTGAGGGATATATGACTCGTTTGGAGAGCTCGTCCTTATAGGAAAATGGGAATGGACTAGAATAAGATACCTTCATCAAAGTTATGTGAGTGGAGGTGCATCTACACCATTCACCTTTGTTTATTTCGATAGACATCACCAAGGAAGCATTTTTCTTGGTAACCTAGAAATTTTTCACTATACTTGGGGGCATGCAAACCTTTTCGCATGCAAGTGAAGAGCAGCTATTTATTTTTTAAATTTTTATGACTTCTAACCCTTTAAACCCTTAAGGTTAGTCATTTCCTAACTTGCATAAAGAAAGGTTTCGGGGCAAAGCTTCAAAAGGTGCAAGCTCCATAAAAAATGGTATCTTGAATGAGACATTTCTTATCTTATGACTGGCGAGCAATGTTGTCACAGAGTTCAAGCTCGTCAAAAAATAAACTCTCCATGAGCAGTTTTGGCACATAGTTCAAGATCGTTAAGAAATAAACATAATTCATGAGCAAGTGTTTCCCCTAGCATTTAAGCTCATTAAAAAATAAACCGATAAATGACCATTGTGAATGCCTTATCGCCAGCTTTTGAGCCTTGGTCGTGTTCTCGCCATCACCTCCATTATGTTTTTGGTAGATCATTCACCCCCATATGATTGTTTACCCGTTCAAGGAACATCTGCAAAGAGTGATTCTGCTAGCCATCCTTGTAACACTGCTATGATTGGAGAATTCCAAATCTTACCTAGAATCAACTGCTACCCAAAACCATCACTTGTTCCTCGAAAACAAATCTTCTTTAAGCTCTTTTCACCTCACTTGTAAAATATGAAAAGATTGTCGAGCGATTGGCCCCTCCAGCTTGTTAAAAGGCAACAAAAGTGCTATCCCTCCTCTAGATTTTAATATTTTTGGACCCGAGGGATTATTACACAAAAAGATCAAGCGCTTGTCTTGTTCGGCTCGTTAAAACTATCGAAAATTCATCCCTTTTGTATTATTTTACGCTTTTTCGGACTTAAGGGATTATACAACGTAAAAGAATCTTCAGAGTCTTCTTTCCATTTCTTTGAGACTCTCTAAAATTGAAAGAGACCGAGTTATCTTTGTCGTTAAATTCGTTAAAACCGAATAGCGACAAACTCGTCCAAATGGACGAGAACAAGTTTCACTGTCGCTAGACTCACTAAAATATAGCAACAGGTTCGCCCGAAGGGAGGATTATAGAACAAGCATATGTTTTCCTCCTCAATCTTGAAAAAAATAAAGAGGTACTAGTCAGCAATGACTGGGGAAAATTAGGAAGAAAAAAAGAAGAAACTTTATTAGTAGCAAGTCACTCTTGAACATGACACTTTCCTTCCGCATCCATGCCGGGTTGGGTTGTTCCGTTCACTGATCTTCACCATTGGTCCATCACACCATCCATATTTGGGGTTAATGCTACCAATCCATCGTCAGTGTCGCTGATATGTTCAAGAAAATTCATTCAGACAATTCACCTGTGTCTCGCCCACTGCAATACATTCATGCTTCATTCCTTCATGACCGCCACCCTCAACCCCGTATCGTCAGTTTGTTTTCACCTCCAAAATCATTTACTTTGTTCTTTTTTGTTGATGTGGGATTCATTAAGGTGCTCCTGCGACGGGTCGCTTCTTTTCAACATCAACTCATTATCCAAGAAGTTGACTTAGGAACAACCCTTTCAGTACATTGAAGCTTGCATGCCTCAATGGCAAGTTTCTCACTTTCGGCGACAGGTTTACATCAATGGCCTTCAACCGAGAGATTTTGCATGGTGTTCGATGCCAAGTTCCTTTTCACACCATGTGAATTGTACTGTAGTACCTTGAGGGTCATTGTCATTATTGGTGATTCCTCTCGTACCTGTTAACAACTTACATCATTGGCTGGTAATCAGGCGATGTCTTTCCATGTTCGACTCCAGAACATTTTTCACATGGATCGACTTGTACGCTGTGTGAAGATTGAACGAGTTTTGAAGACCCCGGATCTAGTTTCATCCATCCGGGCTGCGATATATTCATGAATATAAAAACATCCAGTGTACATCATTACCGAATAGATGATCATCCAAATCAACGGATGATGTGTCCATATCATCAGTCTTTCACACAGATGATCATCTGTCCTATGTACATGACAAATGAATTTATAAAGCTGAGCATGGGAATGCCCACCTCAGCTAGATCATGAAAAAATGTTGTCAAAATAATGTATTGTATTGTATCTTATTACACGTCGCTTCCCATCTTTGAAAAACTTCGAATCCTCATAGTAAAGCATTTCACCCAACATCAAAGAGGATTAACGACCTCATGCTTTAGAGGGCAACTGTTATAGACATTTTTGGGCACTTCAACCCGAATCAGAAATGTCCATAAACTGAGGGCTCTTAAGTCCCTAAAAGTGTTGCTTCACTGCCTAAAGGAACAAGGTCAACTGATTACATCATCTCCCAGAAGTTCTCCACTGAAAA
>APFE030257626.1:150360-218958 GCA_000404065.3 Pinus taeda
TACATCATCTCCCAGAAGTTCTCCACTGAAAATTGCTCATAAATGGTCAAAATTGGACCATACTGAAAGCTCAATGCAAAGGGTGCGATGCATATCACCTTCCCAATGTACAGGGTGCGATGCATACTGATTTTCTCGTTTGTAGGGTGCGATGGTCGGTAATGGGCAAACGGCAGGGACAAAAATGCAAGGTGGAAGATCATGGAATCTTCTAGAAGCTTCCCCTATGACACTTGCCATTCCATTTTCGACCAAGGATGAGTAAGAGATGATCATTCTCCAAGTGGAAGTAGGAACTATCAAAGAGAAGACATTAATAAAGATTCCAAAAGATGACTCACATCTCTGTAATCATCTATATATGGATCCCTCATCACAAAGATCCAGAGGCTGGCATTTTGTATTATAGAGAAGTGATGTTGGTATTCTGGTGTACATTCACAGTGTTGGGTGATCTAGCTTTGCTTGAGGTGAAGAAGGGCTTCTTAGCTGGAGGATGATGCTGGGTTAGAGCACATGGTTTTAATATTCTTGCTACTTTTCATCTGAGTAAAGCTATTCTTGTTTCCTTCCATATTCTTGTGTACTTGTTTATATATGCTTGTATATGGTTAATGCACATCTGATCCCACATTATTCATGAATTTATATCCTTGTTTCTTGCATAGTAGTATGTTGTTCTGATTCCACAAGTCCTTTTGAAGTTGGGTAGAGAAACAAGAAGTAGCAAAACTCTATCAAGAAGGAGAGGAAATCAAGCGCAAGACTCACGTTAGCCGTCTTGGTTCTCCTCTCATCTATTTTCATAAAAGGAATCAATAGTAGACTTTGATTGTTTGTTTCTACGATAGCCACACATCTTAGTGGGAATAGCAGCATCCGAGTGGAAATTATTCTCGTATAACACCATGTTTTCCTTCTTCTCCCTGAACCACCACGGCATGCATCTTTCAACCATTGAGTCCTCCCACCAAAAGATAATCCTCAAGTAGCTAAGGACCTTCTCGAAAACCGCTTGTGAAAATAGACACTGTAGAAATAATGACATTTATCCTCCATTGTAACCTTTCATAATGCGTATCTTCTTGACCGCACATATCCTCTCCTTAGTAATTTTCTCCAATTAAGTATCATGTCATGAACCACTATCCACCCAAAACATACCAATTTCAATGGAATACCCCACTTCCGCATCACCTAATGCTAATGTGCATCAGGGATAGCTATCAAACCTTGTGTAAAGTAGGTATATATGCCCTTAACAACAAGTTGTCCCCTAACCATCATAACATTCCAAGTGAGCTGTTCGGCTCTCATATTACAAAAGATAGTTGTTGTATATATGCTAAGAGTCTACCCTTCCCACTCTACAACAAGGTCCCCAATAACCCAATAGTTTTACCCTCCATCGATTGTGTGTCCAAGCCCACCAGAGACTCGTCCAACATGACATCCTTTATATACTATTTATCCTTTCCATGTAGAGAGTTAATCATGGGCATGGAGAGATGGTGATATCTAGGCATGTCCATGATGGCATCTAGCCCGACCTCCATGATCTCACCCCTTCCCATCATCCACCTCAAGTTGCTCACTATCCATGAGGTAAATTTAATCATGCTTCTCTTAGCATAATGAGGTTGTCCTATCTAATGAAGCACCATCTCTGATCTAGGAAATCATGGTGAGTTGCCCCAGGCATTTTCTTTTAATAATATCATTCCAAATACCATCTAAATTGACATCCCTCCAAACGTTTTTGCTTAATAATTCCCTACTGAAAATATGAAGATCTAAAAAGATCGAGCCCCCCAACGGACACGTGCCTAGATAGGTACCCATAATTCACCAAATGTAATTTCTTCTTGTCTCCAAACTCATGCCATAGGAAATCTACCATTATTGAGTTCAACCTGTGAATAACGTTAGTTGGGAGGAAAATGATGTGCATCCAGTATGTCGTCATACCATTAGACAAAATTTCAGCCTAAAAGTGCCCATGAAATTTTCATGTACATAATATGTAAACCAATCACAATACTTTAAATCTAAAAAGACATATATGTAAGTATTTTGGAGGGAAAAGAAAATAAACTACTTTTTTTAATTGTATTTTTGGCTTATCACCTTATATGTTTATTCAAATCTCAAGTGTAGACACTCAATGGATAAAAAATTAAATTATGTATCTCACAAGTAACCATTATGCACACTTTTGAGAAGACCCGCATTCATAAAACAATTAAGATACAATAAAAAATGTGTTGAATGCATTTTTAAAGGTATATTCATTTTTTATCAATGTCATTTCTCTCAAAAGTATGCATAATGGGTACTTGTTAGTTGCATAATTTGATTCCACATCCAATGTGTGTCTACACTTGAAATTTGAGTAAACCTATAAGCATATAAGCCAAAAAAACAATAAAAAAGAGCAGTTTTTTTTTATCTTTTCCTTCTAAAATTCATAACTCTTAGTTTACTATTTTAATATTTTTTCTTAAGAGGTAACTTTCAAGCTATATTTTCCTCTAATTTGTATCGCACAATGTTCACCAACACTAACGCATCGCACATAGTAAGCCCTCTATTTGACCAAGTAGTCCACCTTTTTTTGAATTTCAATACCAACTAATTCCAGTCACTGGCTGAGTACCTATTAAGCTTTATGAAAAAACTTAAGTATTTAAATTTGGCTCTCAAAGCATAAATGGGAACTCAAAATATATCAGCAATGTCCTCAATCACAACTTCTCCCTCGTGAACGACAATTACAGTATATTTTTCTCGATGCATCACAAAGCTAGAGGCAGCCCCCCAGATCTCCTAAAACTTGACAGAATGTTTGTCATTCCATATTTGTCCCATGTTCCATCAATATTATATAATCTATAAATATCAAGTGAGTCATGGTCACTTGCCTTTTCATTATGCATCCAACAATAGTCCTGATTGATTTGGTTGCTCCAATCATCCTATTATGTTCATTGATCACAACAATAAAAGAGTAATGAAGACATAGCACCACCCTATCTCAACCCCCTCAACGCCTTGAGAAAAGAGGATGGGTATCCATTATTGATCACTACCATATGTTTTGATGTAGCACATGACATTATCCATCTAATTAACCCGGGATCGAAGCCCATCTTATGAAAAATCAATCTGAGAAACTCTCAAAACACGTAGTCGTAGGCGTTGACATAGTCTTGTGTAATAGCCATTGTATCATGTATCATTTTTTTCTCAAAAAACCAAATTTGTCTAGTGAGATGTGCTTGGATAATATCATCTTGATCCTACTGGCAATGACCTTGGATATAATCTTATATAGCAAATTACACAGAGAAATCAACTGATAACTAGAAAATGTCCTAGGATTGGGTACCTTTGATATGAGGATAACGAAAGTGGAGTTAAGCGGTCCCAATATCACCCACCTAAGTCTCGACTCTTCAACCATCAATGTCAAGTCCTTGAACATAATGTCCTAAAAGTGAAGGAAAATTTCCATGGGCCACACATCCATCCCATGACTCTTCTCCTTTACCATCACTTTAAGGACACCTAGAGTTTACAAGAAATAAAAGCAAAACATCGAGAAGACGGTTTCTCTTCTTAATATTATGTATGAGTTAAATAAGATTATAGTAGAAATATCAACATTAAATTGTTGTAGTGAGTTTGAACTAAGCTCAACAGAACTGGACTAACTGAAACTAAACTAGGACACGTGAATGGATAGATGTGCCACCTAGCAAGTCGTTGGAATTAGATTCTCCAAGACTCCCCCTTAATTACAACCACATAAAAAGTTAATTAAGATTCCTCTTGATCTATGTCTTAGCGAGGCTAACAAGAAAATAAAGTTACTTCAACTATATTCAATTTTCTTCTTCTCTTCTTCCAGATCTTCTAGCCTCTAAATTGTTTTAGCTTTTTCTTCATGTTGTAGGATTCAAATTTTAGTTTCTTGATTTGCTGGTGCAGGGCTTCCATTTTTCCAGGTCGTCTAAGCATGTCTAGGACTTCTTCAAAAAATGGTTTGTATGTGGGCTGCTACCACATATTATCCTTTTTAGTGTGTTTTTCATCATCAATTTGTTGCAACATAAGTTTACAATAAAAAAAATATTCCTTCAGGACTCTAATACCTGAAAAATTCATTGATATTCTCATCATCCTGGATGTCTTTAACATGTATTTTTGCAGCTTCTATATAGACTTTATCAAAGCATGGTGTTGCAAGCCATGCTTCAAGGAAATTTAACTCTTCTTCAAAATCGTTATGTGTACCTGCACACTGCAAATCAATGTTAGAATTAAAACAATTTTCAGAACCACATTGGTTATGTTCCTTCTCCTCTGAAATGAGAGATTTCTCCTATTGCACTTCCAGCTCTACTTCTGGCTTTGTCTTTGTTTTCTCTTTGCGACCTTCCCTCTTGGCCTCTACCTCTATCTTTGTCTCCGTATCTGCCTTTGTCTCTTCCACTTGGTTTTTAGATTCAAGTGGGATTATCTCAACAAATAACATCATTTCAATATGATGTTTTGGTTGCATTATCTACAACCATAAATCATGAGCAAATTGAATTGTTGGATTGGTAGCTTCGCTGTCATCAACAAACTGTGTTGGTGGATTCACAAAATTGTCATTAGCAAGCTCTATTGTTCAATTCATCATATTGCCATTAGTAAACTTTATTGCTCGATTTACAAAATCTTCGTCCACTTCTGATTGTGCATTGTGGGATTCACAAAACTCTTCATCTTCAACTAGATTGCCCCCCCTTACACCAAAATTCCTTTCAAGGGTATTCCATGCCTACTTAGTTGCCTTGGCATTGAAATTCAAGGAATAATGTTGTCATCAAAAAATTCTTTTATGCATTTAAATGCGAAGACGTCCTTTTTCCTCTTCACTTCTAATTCTTAAAAAAAAATCATACATCTCTAGTTTTTGCTTTGACTTTCTTAGTCTCTTAGTTTTTTCCATTTGTTGAATATAGCCTCACTACGACTCAACAAGGCAATCAATTTTCAAATATAGTAACTACCTACAACTAAAAACTTTATAGTGGCTTCTCTTTACTTAGCTTCCACAAAATAGACGAATGTACAAATTCTTTGCTAAAACAACACTTTCACAAAGCTAACATAAAAAAACACATCACAATGCCTAGATCCAATTACAACGATACCCCTTTTTAAAATCTCTTTTTCAACCAAAAAAAAAATACAACACCCCTTTTTTGAATTCCCACTTTAAAAAAACCTTTAAAAAGAACTCGAAAACAAAGTCCTTTAAAAACACCCTTATAATCCTTGTTTTAGTTCTCCCGTCCCTCCTTTAAAGGATCAATCCTTTTTAAACAAAATATTAAAAGAACATTTTTTTGTAAAATTAAAAAAAAATCTTTTAAAAATACCTTTTAATAATTCTTTCAAAAGCTTTTCAGGTAACATATAAAAGGAGGGTTGGACTCCAAAAAATAATGAATCACTATTTAAGTGACTGCAAGAGACGTTTGAACGTGAACCTTCGAATCTTGAGCTCTTCACCTTGACCTGCGTGCCGCTTAACGCGCCAAAATTTGTCCCTACGATAAAGATGGGCTGTGTTGAGAGGCATAAGTTGAGAAATCGTAACTTTGGTAGGGTCAACACACTTGCTCACTGTGGAGGGTTGTGTTGATCATTCAAAAAAAATCTTTAAAGAGAAAACTTAAAAACCTTTTTTGCTTTCTTTTTCAATGGAAGGGAGATAACTAACAATCTTCTGCGTCCTTTTCACATAACCTCGTTCATGCCACTAGTTTTTTCAAAACAATGGAGGTTTTTTCACCAGTTTTTTTTTATTTTCAAATTTTGGGTTTCTGTTATTCACTATGGAGTTTTATGTGACCTGAAGTTTTGACACCATGCTAACAAAGCAAAACAAAATGTAAAGCAAAAAATGGTTCTTCTCAATATTAAAAGTCAATCAAATAATATTATATCGAAAACATCAACCAAATAATATTATAGAGAAAACATCAACATAAAATGATTACAGCAAGACTAAACTAAATTAATCCGAACTAAAGTAAAAAAAAACTGAATTAAAACTTTTAGATAGACAAATATATCACCTAGTAAGAGATTGAAATTAAATTCTCTAACAAAAATTTCCACATTCATATCAATAATTTATACCTATAATTGAACAGATTGTGATACATCCAAAAAAAATTCAATATTTGCATGCTCGTTTCATTCAGAGTCTCCAATAATTTAGCCGTTAAATGATAGTTCTCTGATAAACATATAATTGATCTCAGCAGACACCATACAATATTAACACAGTTGTGCTATCTAAATAATAGCAATCTAAACGCTCATAATTGTATACCCCACTATGTGACAAAACATCTTTCACAGATTCCGTGAAAACCATTGTAGTGCAAGAAAATCAATGCATAGGAAGACCTTTTTGACACAAAAAGATAATGGACCTTACACATATAATTGTATACCCACCATGTGACAAAAAACCTTTCCCAGATTGACACAATAAGATAGGAAGACCTTTTTGACAGAATAACATAAGGGACCTTGCCAGTTCGCTATCGTCAAGCAGGGACGCATATCTAACACGACCTTCTAGGCGTTGAATACGGCCCTCTCAACAACCGATCAAAAGGTTTCAGAATGGAATGTTATCACGAATATCGCAGAGCTATCAAAATTTTCAGATTCTAAATAGAATTACTTTTGTTTAATAATACTTACTGGACACTGAAGTGAATTGATAGCGCTTAAAGAATGCATATCCAATTCATTAGATATATGAATTGAATATATAAAAATTAGTATATAAATGCATTGTTATTTAATTTAATTTTTAATCCATATGATATAATTAATAAATTATAATTTGTTTTCATAATAACAAGATTTTACAAATTTTTCTTTACTCCTAAATCATAACTATGCATTTATTATAAAAAGTAAAAAATTACAAACAGCTTTTTAATTACAAAAATTATTCTTGATTTACAGACGTGACATAATTGAATTCTATTATTTCATTTGATATATAAAGAAAAATAATATATAATAAAAATAAAAATTTTCTCTCAAGTATAATTAAAATATTTGAATATATATATATTACATAATATAATTTTATTTTATATCTATTTAAGGTGTTTTTTTCCTATGCGTTTAAAAGTTTAATAAATAATGAATTTCTTTATGGTTAAAAAGACATAATTTTATATCAACTTTACATAAAGAAACAAGTGGCATTAAAAGAAAAAAAATGTATTTTAGGTTTACAATTATAAAGTATAAATAGGTTTATTTAAAATATTTCATTAGTAATATAATAATTACAACTTGCAATTAATTTCAGTTCTCATATTTTTATTGACAAAAAATAGGAAAAAATATTTTGAAGTTAATCTTAAAAAAAAATTCAATACACTTTCAATAAAATAAGTTTATATCAACTTGATATATATGGGAAAATGTATTTTTTTTTTTTAATTTTACATTTATTTAATTTTTAATATAAAATGGGTGTGCTAGTAAAATAATTCTGAACATGGATGTTAAATTTCTTTCAATATCAATTATAAGATGAAGTCATTACTACCATGAAATGATAAAGCAAAACCACCTATATACATTGTTCTTACGAAGACAGAGTATGCAAGTGCTCATTCACCATCTCCATAGCCACCTCATTTCATCGATCATATCTCCCGCATCCATTCATTTCTTGTCCTCAATTCGTATTACTATGAAATCAATATGATATGTTAATGTGAAGAGTGCTACCCCACAAGAACCAGCACCTCCAAGTATTCAAGCAGTGCTGCCCCACAAGAACCAACACCTCCAAGTATTCAAGTAGTGCTACTGCACAAGAACCAACACCTTCAAGTATTCAAGTAGTGCTACTCCATAAGAGCCAAAAACTCCAAATGTTCAAGCAAAGTTGTCCCACAAGAACCAACATCTACAAAAAAATGTTAAGAATTTTTGAATGAGCAAGAGATTTGTTTTCATGAGTACATGCAGACCCTCAGGCATGGAGGGACGTTGGGCCTCGATTATGCCCATTTTTCCATCATACAAAACCATTATTCATAACCCAAATTCCGACACTTTTACACTCATTTCACACCATAATTCCATCACTTATCACCAATTCATATCCTACACTTTGTGGTTGATTATCATTAGTTTTCTTAGATTTTCTATTATTAGAGATTATTTATTCATGATTTACTATTGACGGTTTTTGCTAAGTTCATTTTTTGTAGGGTTCCATTGCCAAAATTATTCACAATCTTGTAGGTGAAAATATCCAATTTGGAGCTTCGACATCTCCATTGGGAAAACTGAATGGCTTCCCAAGGAAGAGCATTGTAAACAATGAATTCTACCTATCTATCTTGATATCATTCAGCTAGAAGCAATGAATTAGATTGTGGCACACATAAAACATGAGAAAAACTTATAAAAGAAGAAGAAATTATGCAAAATCAACATACCACAAGTATCCCATAAAAATAGTTGCAAATCTTGGTTTATTTCCTTGCCAAACTACTGATAAAGGTGTAAAAGGTAGCTCAGAGCATCCAAGAGAGTCCAACCTCACCAAATGACTAAGAAAACACATAATTTAGACATCTAAACTACTCATCCTGACCATCAGAGATCGAATCCATGAGAAGAGGGGCAGTTTCAACCATTTCCCAACTAAGAATTGGAATATAGGCAGTCAAACAACTTGCCTCTATAAGTAGGGAAACTGATTCATTAGCATCAAAACCACCTCTAACTAATGAATCTCCTCTCTAAGATCATTTTACTATTATATTTACATGCCAAATCATTAATTACAATATCAAAATCATCCATGAGGAGAGAGAAATAAAAATTTCAGTGAAAATAGGAAAAAATTTGAATTTCTAGCAAACTGGCCAAAAGCGTAGCGCCACTGGCCAGATGCCCAATGCCGCTTTCCACCCACTTTTGGAGGCCTTCCCCTTAGCCAAATTTAGCCCAAGATAGCTCATTTGAAAGGTATTCCTATCTATTTTTTGGAACATCTTGAATGTTGGAATTTGGATGTCATTTTCCCCCTCAAAACTTGAATCTCCCAAGGCAACTTCTGTGTGTCCAAAAAATGGTAGAGAGGTCATTTTTTGGTATTTTTTTTACCTTTTGGCAACCTAGTTTTGCTCCACAATTGCTGAAATTTTCTGGGATTGATTCTCTCATCATGATGAATCCAAAAATGTAAACTTTTCCTCCAACAAATACTCCAGGGAAAAGTGCAGTGCCACCGGGCCAATTTCGTGTTTTCAAAATTTGAAAATTTGAAAAACACAAAAAAACATCAAAACTTGCCTAGATTTGGCATAGGGCAACACCATTAGCTGCTTTGATGGGCTAGTGAATCTTCAGCCAAGATTTTCAACTTGTCTTGCTTTTTCTTGCTCTCTAAGGCGTTCTTCAACCTAGCCTTAAAGCTTCCTAATCCTCATGTTGCAGATTTTGTTTCGAGTCATATAATGATATGACATGTGCCAAAGCATCTTCTTGTCCCTGTTGGCCTTCTTAAGCACCCCCTCAAGATGTATGTTGACCCTCTCAAGCCAAGTTTCCTGGTCATGTTCAAACTCTTGCTCAATGGGAGTCAAAGTGACATGAGCCTCACCTTGCCTCTTCAGTTTCAACATTTCAAGCTCCATTAGGCCCTACTTATCCTCCATTTGTTTGTTCTCTTGCTCTAGATATGTGACAAGAAATCTAGCCCTCACCAAGCTATCCATCAACATTTGAATGTGGGCATCGTTCTCCTTCAAAAGCATGTTTTAAGTTGAAGTTTCGATTTGACTTTGAAGATTAATGACCTCTAGTCCATGATGAGTCTGGTCCTGTGGCTCATCATCATGCTCTTCTAGCTGAAATTCTCTTTCTTGTTCAACATCTATATCATCCTTGTGCATCTTCTCTTTGCCTTTGCTTTTTGTGGCTATGAACACTTGTGGTTATATATGGAGAATAATGAATAATATAGTGAAAACAGGGTGGAGGAATTGAGTGGTCAGAGTGTAGGGAGGAGTATGTGAGCGTATGATGTGTAAATAGGGTTTAGGGAGTGTGAATGGGATTTTAGGAGAGTGGGTAGGGTTTAGTGATGTGAATAGGGTTTGTAGGGTGTGGGAGAGTGTAAGTGGGAATGGGGAAAATGTATGAAGGGAATGGGATTTAGGAAATATGTAAACGGGAATAGGGTTTAGTTTAAGCAATAATGGCAAGTAGATAGGGTTTGTATAATACTTTTGAAATGAGGAAAACTAGGGTTTCACCCTAGAAGCTAGGGTTTGATACTAGAATGCACAACACCAAAATTTGGTAAACAAAACCTTGATTCACAAGCTATCACAAGTATACTTACTTGCAAGAGAGAGAATTTGAAGATTTTGAGGTGAGTTTGAGAGTTTCTAAAAGTTTTAGTTGATTTCGAACTTGGTTGGGAAAATGCACAGTGCCTCCATATATGTGTAGCGCATGTGCAAATTTACAAAGGAAAACACAGCCAGGTGCACAGCGCCAACTCAGATGTGTAGTGCCTTTTTTTAGACCACTTTTGAAGTCCTTCCTAGTGTCAAAATTAGGTGTGGGAAAGGTTTTTGGAAATCTTGTCGAGTCTACTTTCGTGAACATCTTGAATTTTTCAATTTGGAGTTCATTTCTCCTGTCAAAAGTCTAATTTCCCAAGACTAGTAAAAAATGTGCAGAATGAGGATTCCAAAATGCATAGTGCTATTGCAGTCAACTGTTGAAGGTCTTCCCGAACTCCAAATTGAGCTCATGATAGCTCATTGGAAAGATATTTGTGTCTACTTATCAGCTGGCCAATCAAAAACATTAATTGAATAAAACCTATCTCGATATGTGGAACAGGGGATTTGTAGAAATGAAGAGAAATAAAGGGGATAAGGGGCTTCTTAATTCTTGAGAAAATTTTGGAGAATAGGGAGGGATGTTAGGAAGTAGGGGAAAGTGGAATTTAAAATATTGAGTGAGGGGAAGGGGTCCAAAAGGGCAAAACATAAGCCTAGCCTAGAAAATTGTCAAATTGTAGCAATAGGCTACGGTTTGTGGGAAAATGATGAATTTGAGGGATATCAGTGATGGGAAGTGTTAAAGAAGGTATATTAAGGATAGGGGATGGTGTACGAGCATCAGAATACAAGTTTTGTTGATGATTTGACCATCCAAGCAAAATTACCTTCAAAACCCTAGGACAGAGAAATGAGCCTTACCCAAGTACAACTAAAGCACGAACAAGGTGTAAAATGACCCATTGGAACTTGAAATGATGACGATAGCTTTTTGAATGATGGTACACTCAGCCGAATGGTGACATGGACTAACACTTGGAAAACTTTGAAAGGAGTGAAACAAATACTAGACCTAATACCTTGTGACCAAATTTTACTTGAAGACTCAGTGGAATGACAAAATTTGACTTTGACACCCTAAGACCACTTTGTAAGAGCATGTTTGATCACTGGTGGAAGGCTTCAAAGGCTGACACTAGCATTGGCTCCATTAGGGATGGTAGCTCCTTGGAGGTGCCAAGAACACCATAGACCTAGTAGTCTTATCTATTGGGCATGGAGTAAAGAAAAAAAAAACTCAAACTGAAATGCATGACTAAAAATTGAGGACTTGATGACACAAACTAACTCTAAAACTGACTAAACCATGCTCACTTATGTGAGCTTATTAATCACACCCTACTCTAAGTGATATATTCCTCACCTGATCAAGTGAAATGAAACAACCAATGCAACCAAGTAAGCATTCTGGCTGCTATTTGAATTCTCTGCAAGTGCTTTTTTATGAGAAAGAAGAGAAAACTACTACAATGCAACTCCCATGAAAACTTGTAAACAGATCCAAATTTTCCAAATTCTTCTCCTCATACCACGAATGCAAACTTTCATTTAAGCTTTGTGACAAGACTCTTGCTGAAACTGACAAAGAAACTAGTTGTCGGATCAAGTTTGTATCACTACTTGTTTCAAGCTCACAGTTAGCTAATGGAGAAGGACTTTAACTGTAGATATCACCCAACACATTAGCTATTGGATCATGAAAAACTTACAAAGACTATTGCAACCCACTTTCTATTAGTTCCAATGAGATTGCATGATTTTCTACAAGTTGCTCATCCTTTATTGAAGATGTACTATGCAAATTTCCCTTCAAAAATTGAAATGATCCAAAACAGAATGGTATGGAATCATTTTTCATCATTTTATCATATGTTCCAGCTTCCAAGTCTTCATCTGCAACTTGACAATCAATGGCATTCGGTGGCTGAAAATCTAGATATGAGAAGTCTTGAACAAGGATTCCATTGCCCTCTAGATGGTCAAGATCAAAACTTATCAACAGTTGATTCTTGATTGCACGAAAGTTGTCTCTGATGAACTAAGATGAAGTAAAACAAAAAGGCAAATATCCTTTACTTACTTCAAAATTCGCTGCACTTTCCTCCTCACTTCCATAGCTGATATGCAATGGCTGGTCACTATCTTCGAGTTGCTGAAAGTGAACTTCCTCCTTCCACAATCCAACTGTTGATTCATTTGCGAGATTAGCTTCTGTTTGGAGAACATAATCATCATCATACTGATCAAACTTAGGGAAATCATCAGTATAAAACACATCATCAAGAATACATGTCAGGTCAATAGCTCTCTCTTCAACAAGATGGTCTATAAAAAAATCATTATCAGATATATGACAACTGGGATAAGAAAGAAAATATTTTGGATCAGCCACTTGTTCTTCTTGAATCAGTGAGCCATGGTCTTGAACATCATACTCATTCCTTGTGGTGATCTTTAGCATCATCTCTTCCACTGCACTTACCAAAATGTCGAGCTTTACCTCTAAAGACGTCAATTCCTCTGGATCTATGCTCTTCATATCTTCTTCCTTCAACGTTTCTCTTATGATTAGCAAATTAGCCTCTACATCTGCTGCACTGTTCTACATCTCTTCAAGTTTTGAAAGGTTCCTTTATCTCAACTGAAACTCCATTTCTAGATCAAAGGCTTCCAGGCAGTGTAAGAGAGCGGATCTTGGAGGAGGTCTTATATTAATCGATATCGAAAAATAGACTTGGTTAAATCTGGCAGAAAATTGTTGTACTGTCTCCCCTGACAGTCTTTTCAACTGGTTATACTCTTCTAGAATCATGAAAGGGTTCTGTCTGACCACCCACTTGTCTAGGAAAACTTTGACAAACTGCTGGAAATCTGAGATACTAGCATCAAGTGGGGTTTTGAACCAACTCTTGACTTTGCCTTGAAAGGAAAGAGAAAAAAGCCTAATACGAATATCCTCTTGATGAATTTCAAAAAGGTTAAGAAAAGACTCAAAATTCAGTACATGTCTCTGAGCAGTGATGTTGTGACATTCACCATCAAATCTTGGTAGATATAAGTAATGACTTTTAGGGAAAGCATCAGAGATAGGAGGTAAAATTAGAGGTTTGTATCGATCTGGAATTTTATAAGGTATAGGAATATGTAAAAAAGGTATAGGATTAGGCTTGGTCTCTTTAGGCTCATCAGTTTGAAGACAGTCACCATAAGATTCAAAAGAAGGGCATTGATCAAGATCAAAGGCATGCAAACATTTTGTATTCACAATCTTCAAAGGGAAAGAATCAAATGTAGGTCTAGGATCTTTTCTCAAATATAGTATACTTCGTAAAGCCTTCTTTACATTCTTAGGAAAAGAGAAGAAATAATTTATAACAAATAAAATAATGTCTTGGATGAAATTCCAACTTGAATACCTAATCTTTACATATTGTCCTTTCATGTTTCTATAGGTCAGGTTCATCCTCCAGTCGAGTCCTTAGATCTAATCTCAAAACTGGTTTAGAGTTGCCAGGTGAATGATTTCAGCCTTTCTGGTGTCTGATTGTTGTACACCATCAACAATCAGATCTAAACTTGATACATTTTGTTGAGGAACATAAAACTATGTTCCCCAATATGGTCGCAACTATGTTAGAGCCTAGATTGACCTCAGGCTGAAGAAAGGAAATCTTAGGATAACAACAAACCAAGCTTAACCTGGTAGCTAGCCCTACCAGGTCAAGAGAGGGCTCTATCCTTGTGAATATCACTCAAGATGATTGGATCAAATATGGATTTTAGGCTAGGTATAATAGCTCTAGGGTTATTGATTGATTTTGTTGGTTTTGTTGCTGGATCAAATGCAGCCAAGCAGTTTTGGGTACGGGAAATTAAGTCAGGGTGCAGGGTGTTCTATGGGAAGGGTAGATGTTTGGTCAATTTATTATGTCCTAAATTGCTATTTAAAATGTCAATCCGGGATTCGTAAACTGATGAAGTGAAGTACACTGTATGTGCAAGATAACCGTTTTCTTAGTCTTTTGTCATTTTTGAGTTTTTTTTAGTTTGTTTTTGGGTTTATCTTTTGTAGATTCCCTAGTGTGAGATGGCGAAATTGAAAGTTAAGTATGGATGGTAATGGTGATTTTTACAATGATTTTCCAAACTTAAAAGTTCTCAAAAAGAAGGTTTCCAAACTGACTGCAATGAAATCAATTCTCAAAAGGAAGTAAATGTACCAAAACAGTGGACTAGTGACAATGGCCCAGTATCCTTACTGCTGTATGAAAAAGAAAATAAAAACTGAACTTAAAGCAACTCGAAGACTGAAAGCAAAGCAAACTAAATCACACTACTTCAACCCATATTCTGACCCTTCACCTTTCGACTCGCTTCGGCTATAGGAAGTAATCATAAACAAGCTAAGTAATATGATATCTAAATTGCAGGAAATTAAATTGCATAAAAGGAAACTAAGATTTAACTACTCATTCATATTTCAACTCTTGAAAATGACATAAGTAATTCAATCTCTAACTTGTAGGAAAGAAAACTAAATCATACTACAACAAGTAATATTCTGTGTAGATGAAAAGTTTTGGTGATGATGCTCTCAAGAACTTTGTTTGTAGACTCCACTTGGCCATTTGCTTGTGGATGGTAAGAAGTAGACTTTCTATGCTTGATTTTGTATTCTTCCATCAGCTTCTCCATCAAGTTATATGTAAATTGACTTCCCTGGTCTATCACAATTTCTCTTGGAACACCAAAGCGAGTGAAAATATCCTCATAAAGAAAGTTAATAATTGAATTTTCAGTAGCAACAATTAATGCTTTGGCTTCTACCCATTTAGTGACATAATCAGTGCATACCAATATATACTTATTTTGCTTAGATGGTTGATTAATAGGTCCAATGAAAACTAAAGCCCATTTTTCAAAGGGTTTGATGAGTACCTGTGGTTGTAATGGCATTTCTTTTGAAAGAGTCGGTCTCCCAACTCTTTGGTAGCTGTCACACCTTCTGACATATTGTTTTGCATCTTTGAAAAGGGAAGGCCAATAATATCCTAAAGAAAGGATTCTATAGGCCGTCCTTTTGTCAGCAAAGTGTCCATTGCATGGTTCATCATGACATGCCTTGAGGATATCAGGCATTTCATCTTCCCGAACACATCTTCTGATCACACAATCTAGCCCTGTTTTAAACAATTCATTAGAAATCCATGAATAATTCAAACTCTCCTGAATAATTCTTCTTTTTTCACTAGGAAATAAATGTGGAGGTAGATTTCTTGTAACCAAATAGTTAGCAATATCTGCATACCAAGGAGTCTTAGTAGTTACTGCAAATAAATATTCATCTGGAAACTTATCCTCTACAGGAGAGTCTTCATTAGTATTTTGGATTCTAGACAAGAAATCAGCTACTGTATTTTGTTTCCCTGGTCTATCCAATGAAGTAATATTGAATTCTTGTAAAAGTAAGAGCCATCTTGTAACTCTGCCATTAGTAATAGGTTTGTTCATTAGATATCTAATTGTAGATTGATCAGTATGGACAAACGTTTCATAGCCTGTTATATAATGTCTAAACTTATTGATTTCATGAACAACAGCTAAGAACTCTTTTTCAGTCACAGTATAGTTTAACTCAGTGGGAGTCAAATTTTTATTTGTGTAGTAAATGGCATAAGGAACTAAATCCTTTTGACCCAACACAGCTCCCAGAGTTGTATCTGAAGCATTTGTGGAAATATGGAAAGGAAGTTTCCAATTTGGCCCTCTCAAAATGGGTGCTTTAGATATCCTTGTTTTCAAAGTTTCAAATGCAGATTGACAATGAGGATCCCATTTGAGTTCACAGTCTTTTGTAAGTAATTTGAAGAGTGGGGATGCTATTTTGGTGAAGTTTTCAATAAATCTTCTATAGTATCCAGTAAATCCAAGAAAACTTCTAACATCTTTTTGATAATTTGGAATAGGCAACTTGGAGATGAATTCAACTTTTGATCTATCAACTTTAATTCCATCTCCCGAAATATGATGTCCTAAAACAATTCCTTCAGTAAACATCATAAAGAATTTTTCATGATTTAAGGAAAGATTTGTTTCTTTACATCTAATCAGGACCTTTTCCAAATTTTCTAATGCTTCTTCAAATGAATCACCATAATCTGTAAAATCATCCATATAGACCTCTACACAATCATGGATTAGATCAGAAAAGATGCCTAGTACTGGCCTTTGAAATGTTGCAGGTGCATTACATAATCCAAAAGGAAGCACTCGGTAAGAAAAAGTTCCCCATGGACAGATGAATGTGGTCTTATATTGATCTTCAGGTCCTACCTGAATTTGATTATAGCCACTAAAACCATCCAAAAATGAAAAGTACTTTTTGCCTGCTAAAGTATCTAATACCTGATCGATAAAGGGTAAAGGAAAGAGATCCTTCAAAGTTGCTTTGTTCAATTCCCTGTAATCAATGCATACCCTCCATTTACCATTCTTTTTAGGTACTATAATCAAAGGAGAAACCCATTGGCTATCTGAAATTGGATAAATGAAGTTTACATTGAGTAGTTTTTGGAGCTCTTCTTTCACTATCTCCCTAAGGTTTGGATTCATCCTTATCTGAGGTTGTCTGATTGGTCTACTGTTTTCCTTGATGTAGATGTGATGAATGCAAGCCTTAGGGTCAATACCTTTCATATCAGTATATTCCCATGCAAATGCAGTAGAATGTTTTTGCAAGATTTTGGTTAGCTCTCCTTGTTGTGATCTTTCCAAGTTTTTTTTGATATTCACTGTTTTACCTGGAAAGATCTCAATGGTGGAACTACCAAACTCTTCCATAGAGAAAAGAGACATTTGTCTAGATGATAGATACTTAATGTCAAAAGCTAACTGAAATTGTGTGTGGTCATATTCTGAAGATGTTTCAAAGTTTTCTAATGTGTTTAGAATTTGACTATCTTCACTGACTTCAAAAATGGTAAAGACAGGTTGTATAGTATCCTCATCATCAACCCACTCATTATCTCCTATTTCTGTAATTGCTTTTGCTGGAGGATACAGATTGAGTTTCTTTGTCGAATTACCATCAGAAATATACATATCCCCAGACCTACAACTGATAAATGCATCAGATGTGGCTAGCCAAGGTCTTCCTAAGATGATAGGGTGTCCCCCTAAATTACTCTTGTGAGTTCAAATCATGAAATCTACTGGATGTTCCCAAGAGTCTAAGGAGACCTAAATGTCTTCTAATACACCATCTGGTTTGATAATTGATCGATTTGCAAGTTGCAGTAAAGTAGGTGTAAAAAGAAGATTAGGAAGTTTTAGCTGTTCCATAGTCTGTCTACTCATAATGTTGATAACAACCCGTAAATCAATCAAAGTATTTGGAATTTCTACCCCATTGATATGTGTTTTGACAATTGGACTATCGAGATCTACATACTTCTGCATAGTACTTTTCCCCATCATGATATCTACATTTTTTCCTACCAGGTGGATTCTTCTTGTATCTCTAGGTTTCCTTCCTGGTATTTTAAGACTCAACTCCATTATTGTTTTTGCTAGAATAGGAATCTCTCTAATGGCCTGTAACAAGGGAATCTTGATATAGAAATTCTTCAATTCATCTAGAAAATCATAGTGAGGCAACAAGATTTGTTTTTCCACCCCTTTGTCAATTTGTAATATTTCAGGAAAAGGAGGTGTGGATGAAGATGCAGGTTGCTCAACTATAGGAATTGTGGGGGTTAACTTTTTTTCTTTTCCTTTCTGAGTGCTTGGGTTTTGAAAAGATGCTTCAGAACCTTTATTGGGTTCAAGAGAATCTTCCTCAGAAATGCTTTGCTTTTGGGCATCGATAGAAGGTTTATCTAAAACTCTACCAGATCTGAGTTGTACATCAATGAGAGGAAAAATCATATAGGTAGGAAATTGTTGACCTTCTACCATGTAAGCATTTTGAGAGTTTTTATTATTTGGGTTTGGCAATGGTTGGGAAGGAAGTTGATTTAGCTTCTGTTGGAATGGGAACAAGAGCTGAGAATTTGGATTCTGTTGAGAAGGTTGTTGTTGTTGAGGAAAAGGCAATGATAGTTGTGGATTTTCATTTGGAAGTTGTGGAGCTTGTTGGTTTTGAAAAGATGGAGGATATTGATCAAATTCAGCAAATCTCCCATAAGGATTTTGCATGCCTTGTACCCATGATTGAAAAGGATTTTGAGGTTGGGACCAAGGTTGTTGCCAAGGATTCCAATTTGGTGGGGTTTGAAAGTTCATAGAGTTGTTAAACCCTTGGTTTTGTTGCCCCTGCCAAGGTATCCTTGCAACAAAACAAGGAGACTCAATTGTATTTGGATCTTCTTGAAAGACAGCTTTGAGCCCAGGAATTGAAGGACAATCCTTGGTCTCATGATTCTTTGAACAAATAACACATGTTTCTACAACTTTTGCATCCAAGGGACATTCCCTTAGAGCATATTTATTTCTACATTTTGGGCAAAAGATGGCCAAAGCTTAAGCTTCTGCTTTCTGCTTATTGTGTACCTTAAGAGTGTCTAGTTGCTCACTAAGACTCCCTAAGGTATCAGTTTTGAATTCATCAAGCAGATTTCCAATCTCAACCCTACTTACTGATCCAGTTGCAGATTTTCTTGCTCTGATGAGAGAAGGATCTCTAGGCCCTTTTCCAGTTTTAGATTTTCCCCTTGAGAGATGGACACATATCTCTGCTATATCATGAAGTGGAAGTTGAGATATATCTCCTTTCCCCATCATGTTCAAAATATCTATCCATTCATCTCTAATGGCTTTTAATAGAAGGGCTTTCAAGGTTTCTTCATCGAGGTTACTCATTTTTTCTCTTTTGAGGTTATACTGAAATCTTTCAAGTAGATCCTCCAAGTTTTCATCTTCTTTTTGCACCATTTTGAATACCTCATCCTTATGATTGGTGGGCATGCAATAGTCCATGTATCTATCCAAAAATGTTTGTTTCATATCATTCCAAGTCCTAATGGATTGGGTGAGTAATCCCATGAACCATTTCAAACCAGCTCCTTTCAATGTTGAAGGAAACAGTTTGAGTTTTTGAGAGTCTTCCGGATAATCATAGGTTCGACACACGACCTCAAACTCAAATAGAAATGTTTGAGGAATCTCATTTCTTAACCCATGATAGTTTGGGAGGATAGTTGGTGAAATATTTTTCATTTTTGCTCGAGAATCCTTATCGACTATAGGAAATCTGAATGAGTTATCTCCATCCCAATTTCCCCCATTGTTACCTCTACCTCCTCCATTGTTTCCTCCTCCCCCTCCTCTACCTCTACCTCTACGAAATCCATTAACTACCTCCTCTGTCATGGTAGCTTCCTCAGAGATTTCAGAGTCCTCTGGTTCCTCTACTAATGGCGAATGAGGAGGAATTTCTCCCTCTTCTTCCTCGGGTGATTCTACTTCTTCAATTTCAATGTGTCTCCCTGTAGAAGGAAAGAAAGGATCCTTTCCTAATTCAGATTCAATGGATGGTGTGGGAAAGTCTCCTAATGCAACTACTGCCTCTTGAACTCCAGGAATCCTAAGGCTAGGAGTATGAGTTGGAGATGATGGAGGTTTATCTTGTCTATTCCTTGAAGTAGATGGAGTTGTGAAAATTGAACTCTTGGCTCTAGCTAAAAACCTTCCCCTAGAATCTCTTGCTTTATGCATGTCATTTTTTTATTTTTCTTCAAGTCCGGCTAATAATTCTCTTTCTTATCTTCGAGGTCACTCTAGGTGCAAGAAGAGAGCATACTCAAGAAACTATTAAACCAATAACTTTCTCTTTTCTGATCCTCCAGGTCACACTAAGTGCAAGAGGAGAGCATACTTTGAGAGGTTATCAATTTTCATTCCTTGAATTTTTATTTTTATTTTTATTTTTTTAAGAAATTGGCTACCCAGTTTCACTTCCCCGGCAACGGCACCAAAATTTTTGGTCAATTTAGTATGTCCTAAATTGCTATTTAAAATGTCAATCTGGGATTCATAAACTGATGAAGTGAAGTGCACTGTATGTGCAAGATAACCATTTTCTTAGTCTTTTGTCATTTTTGAGTTTTTTTAAGTTTGTTTTTGGGTTTACCTATTGTGGATTCCCTAGTGTGAGATGGCGAAATTGAAAGTTAAGTATGGATGGTAATGGTGATTTCTACAATGATTTTCCAAACTTAAAAGTTCTCAAAAAGAAGGTTTCCAAACTAACTGTAATGAAATCAATTCTGAAAAGGAAGTAAATGTACCAAAACAATGAACTAGTGACAATGGTCCAGTATCCTTACTGCTGTATGAAAAAGAAAATAAAAATTGAACTTAAAGCAACTCGAAGACTGAAAGCAAAGAAAACTAAATCACACTACTACAACCAATATTCTGACCCTTCACCTTTCGACCCGCTCCGGCTATAGGAAGTAATCATAAACAAGCTGAGTAATATGATATCTAAATTGTAGGAAATTAAATTGCATAAAAGGAAACTAAGATTTAACTACTCATTCATATTTCAACTCTTGAAAATGACATAAGTAATTCAATCTCTAACTTGCAGGAAAGCAAACTAAATCATACTACAACAAGTAATATTCTGATTCCTTACTAATTGAGTCGCTTGGCTATAGAAAGGAAATCATAAACAGGTAAGTAATATGATGTCTAAGTGGCAGAAAAGTAAATAAGAAAAACAAAAATGGAAAGAAATGACAATGCTGGAATTAAACTTAGTAAATGAAAATCAGCAGAAAGGACAAGATGATCTCATGTCAGTAATTATCAAAAATATGTAAATTTTCCCGGGCTGCCTACAAAAACCTGTAAAAGAAGCACTGATCAGCTCACAATTATGAAAAAAATATAAAGGAAATATGGACAGCAATGAACATCAGAACAGTGCAATATATATACAAACAATGATTATAAAAAGCAGTAAATGAAAGCAAGTAAGAAACTATACAAAGCTTTGGTGTACATGGGCCCTCTGTAACCTCGGACAGCCAATTACTTAGTCACAAATCAAATTCATGAATGTTGCCTTCTCATATATTAAAGTGCAATAATAAGACAAAGTAAAGTATAGTACAATGGGCTGATAACAACAGTCAAAATTACATCTCCAAAAGCTAGCTATCCAGCGTATATCAACGCGTTATTTATAAGTGAAAATGCTGCAACTAATTCCTAGATTTTATGCTGCCAAGAGACACGTAAATCTCCACGGCCTGAGATCTAGTGTTATGGTCATTATGACAGATGAATCCATGGAGTGGTGGCTGCTCGATTCAGTTCACGGGCTGATCTGCAGTTGTGCCAGTACCTCCAGAAACTAAGGATCGTGCCACGCAAACCTTCACGTGGGCAACAAAGAGCAGTGCCACCACAAAACTCCTCATTTGGCCCTTCCTTTGACCGTCATTGACCATGACCACTTATGAGTGATTTGGCTGAACTGAGGGGACACACTCCATGTGCATGTCACTTGCAGCTTGCCCATGTGGCCGGTTTCTCTATTGGACACCTGTAACATAGCCTTTAACAAATTGGTTGCGGAAACTTGGGCTGGCTGCGGAAAGTGACAAGTTTCCGCAGCTGTTTGAAAAAAAATCTAAATCAAACAACAGTCATAAACATAGTTAGGAAACCATTTCATAAGCTCTTTTTAGACTAATATGCAATGATTTGACAGCTTGGTGGATGAAGTAAATGGAAAAACAAGGCTGAAAGGGTATATAGGGAAGTGCAGGTTTGGGACTCAACAGTAGGTAGGTGCTTTGGCAATTGAAATTGAGTGAGATGATAGGTCTAATACTAGTGAGGAACTAAGGAGGGCATGCAAAGATTGTGTATCCTTCTCAAACAGTATAAAACATATAAAACTGAATGGCTTCCCAAGGCAGACCACTGTAAACAATGAATTCTACTATCTATCTTGATATAATTCAACTAGAAGCAATCAATTAGATTGTGGCACACATAAAACATGAGAAAAACTGATAACAGAAGAATAAACTATGCAAAAATAAACATGCCACAAGTATTCCATAAAAATAGCTGCAAATCTTGGTTTATTTCCTTGCCAAACTGCTGATAAAGGTGTACAATGTACCTCAAAGCATCCAAGAGAGTCCAACCTCACCAAATGACCAAGAAAACACATAATATAGACATCTAAACTACTCATCCTGACCATCAAGGGTCGAATCCATGAGAATAGGGGTGGTGTCAACCATTTCACAACTAAGAACTGGAATATAGGTAGTCAAACAACTTGCCTCTATAAGTAGGGAAATTGATCCATTAGCCTCAAAACCACCTCTAAGTAATGAGTCTACTCTCTAAAATCATTTTACTATTACATTTATATGCAAAATCATTAATTACATTATCAAAATCATCCATGAGGAGAGAGAAATCAAAATTTCAGTGAAAATAGGCGAAAATTTGAATTTCTGGAAAACTGACCAAAAGTGCAACGCCACTGGCTAGATAAGCAGCGCCGCTTTCCACCCACTTTTGGAGGTCATCCCCTTAGCCAAATTTATCTCAGGATAGCTCCTTTGAAAGGGCTTCTTGTCCAGTTTCTAAAACATCTTGAAGTTTTGTATTTCGAGGTCATTTGCCCCTTCAAAGCTTGAATCTCCCAAGGCAGCTTCTGTGTGTCCAAAAAGAGGCAGAGAGGTCATTTTTTGGTAGTTCGTTGACCTTTTGGTGACCTAGTTTTGCTCCAAAATTGCTGATATTTTCTAAGATTGATGCTCTCATCACGTTGAATCCAAAAATGTAAACGTTTCCTCAAACAAATTCTCCAGGAAAAAGTGCAACGTTAGTGGTGCTGCACATCTAAGCCAATTTCCTATTTTCAAAATTTTAAAATTTGAAAAAGACAAAAAATCATCAAAAATTTCCCAGATTTGGCATAGGACACCACCATTAGTTGCTTTGATGGGCTAGTGAAGCTTTAGCCAAGATTTTCAACTAGTCTTGTTCTTTCTTTCTCTATAAGGCCTTCCTCAACCTAGCCTTAAAGCTTCGTGATTCTCATGTTGCAGATTTTGTTTCAAGTCATATAACAATATGAAATGTGCCAGAGCATCTTCTTGTCCCTGTTTTCCTTCTTAAGCAGCCCCTCAAGATGTATGTTGACCATCTCAAGCCAAGTTTCCTAGTCATGTTCAATCTCTTGCTAAATGGGAGTCAAAATGACATGAGCCTCACCTTACCTCTTTAGTTTCAACATTTCAAGCTCCATTAGGCCCTGCTTATCCTCCAACTATTTGTTCTTTTTCTCTAGATATGTGACAATAAATCTGGCCCTCGCTAAGCTATCCATCAACATCCGAATGTGGGCATCCTTCTCCTTCAAAAGCATGTTTTGAGCTGAAGTTTCACTTTCACTTTCAAGATTAATGACCTCTAGTCCATGATGAGTCTAGTGTTGTGGCTCATCATCATGCTCTTCTAGCTGAAATTCTCTTTCTTGTTCATCATCTATATCATCCTCGTGCATCTTCTCTTTACCTTTGCTTTTTGCGGCTATGAATACTTATGGTTATATATGGACAATAGTGAATAATATAGTGAAAACAGGGTGGAGGAATGGAGTGGCCAGAGTGTAGGGAGGAGTATGTGAGAGTATGATGTGTAAATAGGGTTTAGGGAGTGTGAATGGGATTTTAGGAGTGGGTAGGGTTTAGTGATGTGAATAGGGTTTGTAGGGTTTGGGGAGAGTGTAAGTAGGAAAGGGGAAAATGTATGAGGGGAATGGGATTTAGGAAATATGTAAATGGGAATAGGGTTTAGTTTAGGGAATAATGGAAAGTATATAGGGTTTGTATAATACTTTTGAAATGAGGAAAACTAGGGTTTCACCCTAGAAGCTAGGGTTTGATACTAAGAATGCACAACACCAAAATTTGGTAAACAAAACCTTGATTCACAAGCTATGCCAAGTATACTTACTTGAAAGAGAGAGAATTTGAATATTTTGAGGTGAATTTGAGATTTTGGGAAATTTTTATTTGATTTAGAACTTTACTGGGCAGATGCGCAACACCTCCCTAGATGCGTAGCAGCTATGCAAATTTACAAAGGAAAACACTGTCAGGTGCGCAAGGCCAACTCAGATGCATAGTTCCTTTTTGTAGATCACTTTTGAAGGCCTTCTTGATGTCAAAATTAGGCATGAGATAACTTTTTGGAAATCTTATTGAGTCTACTTTCCCGAAAAGCTTGAATTTTTCAATTTGGAGTTCATTTTCCATGTCAAAAGTCAAAACTCCCAAGACTGGTCAAAATTTGCAGAATGAGGCTTCCAAAATGCATAGTTCTGTTGCAGTCAACTTTTGAAGGTCTTCCTCAAATCCAAATTGAGCTCATGATAGCTCAATGGAAATATATTTGTGTTTAATTATGAGTTGAATAATCAAGCAAGTCATTTGGTCATTTCATCTAGGATAAAAATTGATTTTACCAAGGTCGCTCCAGAGGTGCAGCAACCCTCCTGAGGCAAATGATGTTTTCGACACTTCTCCCAAACCATGAAACCTGTGTAAAAACTGAAATATTTTTTTCTTGTTGGGTCAATGGTGGACAAAAAAATCTCTCACATTTGTCAAATTCATCTTCCATTTCTCAAAAACATCATTTGAATGAAACCTATCCCAATATGTGGAACTAGGGATTTGTAGAAATGAAGTGAAATGAATGGGATAAGGTGCTTCTAAATTCTTTAGAAAATTTTGGAGAAGAGGAAGGGATGTTAGGAAGTAGGGGTAGTTGGAATTTCAAATATTGAGTGAGGGGAAGGGGTCCAAAAGGGAAAAACATAGGCCTAGCCTAGAAAATTGTCAAATTGTAGCAATAGGCTAGGGTTTGTGGGAAAATGATGAATTTGATGGATATCAGTGATGGGAAGTGTTTAATAAGGTATATTAAGGATATGGGATGGTGTATGAACATTAGGATACAAGTTTTGTTGATGATTTGACCATCCAAGAAGAATTACCTTCAAAACCCTAGGAGAGGGAAATGAGCCTTACCTAAGTACAATTGAAGCACGAACAAGGTGTAAAATGACCCATTGGAACCTAAAATGATGATTACAACTTTTTGAAAGATGGTACACTTAGTCGAATGGTGACATGGACCAACAGTTGGAAAACTTTGAAAGGAGTGAAAACAAATCCTAGACCTAATACCTAGTGACCAAATTTTACTTGAAGACTCACTGAAATGACAAAATTTGACTTTGACACCCTAAGACCACTTTGTAAGAGCATGTTTGGTCGCTGGTGGAAGGCTTCAAAGACTGAAACTAACAAAAACTATTCCAGACTTTAGACATGCCCAGATCATAACATTTAAAGAATAAATCATACATTAGCATTCAAATCTAGCCCATCCATTATCAGATCATACAATGATAAGTCATTTCAGGTCTTATGTTCCTGATCCATCATTAAATCTTATCCATCATCAAACACTCAGGTGCATACTTAGTTTAGACCAATCAAAGCATTAGAAACCTATGACATGCATATTTTCTTTTGATATAACTCTTCATAAGATATTCATTACTTGAACATCTTCACACTTTGATCTTCACATCCTTATATACTTAGAGCCTTTTTCAATACCTAGGACCAAAACAACACTTGAACCTATGGTATTCTTAGATGGGATCAAGTAATTGCTATTCCACTCAATATTGTGTGATAATACCATGGTATTGATCCTTGGTATTCTTTATCCTTAATTTTCCATGCCATATGCACTTTTCCCTCTGTGGAAGTGTGTGCATACATATACACTCTCTTTGTTCTATGAACCCGCTTGTATACACTACTTGGACTATGTCAACTGGCATATACAACTCAATACAACTTAAGTCATTCTTTTTCTTCAATTTCTTGATTCTGAATTGTAATCCTTTGTCCCATCATCCTGTTCTTCTATGCCATTACTATGTTACCTCTGAATTGACCTGTTATAACGTGAGTTGTCATCATACATCACTTCTAAACTGATTCCTTCAAATTGTCATGGATTTTGTCATAGTTGTAACCACAACTACCATGTATTTTGACACATCTTGTTTATACCTTTATCAAGTAGCCCATTCATCATATAGTTTGTCATCAAGGACAAATCATCAAGGAGAACACTAACACAATCTCCTTGTATCAAACCTTTCACCATTATTTTGTTCCATCATTATGTCACCTCTGTTATCTCTGTGGATTCATCTAGTTACCATATAAAATTGAATTTCCATCAAGGACAACACATGCATCATAATGCCAACGATCTCCCCCTTTGGACTTGATGGCAACCACTTTGGTGTTTGGTTATGACAACCTATAAATAACATCAAGACAAGCACCAAGCTTTTTAGAACATCAAGCTACTCTCCAAACACCAAGATACTCTCCCCCTTTGACATCAAGGGAAAAGGGTTTATTAATTTTAAATGAAGGCTTCCAAATATGATCTGCTGAATATGAACATTGATTGTGCTCCCCCTAAGCACATGTTGAATTCTATGATCAAACTCCCCTTTTGTACATGATGAGATGCACTATACTATCCATGCACCCCCTGAGCATGTGAAGACTCTGCAAAAATATTTTATTCTTTTAAAAATAATAACATGAATCTATAATGACCTTCCTATCACCAATGACTCATACATACATCAATCAGCGAGCCAAGTGGAGATACACCAAATGACTCAATCACTCAACCAAGTGGGATTATATATTTGACATGATCTCAAAAGTCCATACATGACTAAATATGAAATTTATTACATCATAGGTCTTTACATGACCTTTACATCAAATGATATACATGAAATTTATTACAAAGACCAAATATCTAAACAAGACCATGATAGTCATCATCAACTATAATACACCATATATGATATACACCATAAGCATCTGTCAGCAGTATCTAGAACAACAACCTGTATGTGTCCATCATCAGTTTGCAAGATATGTCAATGTAGTTGTAATATCATCCACCTATGTCTATGTATGCCTCATATAGATATCAACTCATCCTCTTGACCTTATCAAGATCAACTTGCTCCATTTCCTTAGTAGAAAAATTCTTAACATAGCCTGCCATGATTCAACTACACATATGTCCTTTCCCTAAGCAATAATACAAACATTCACATCATATCATACTCATGAACATATCATCGTAGCAAGAGCTACATGGTATTTCCATAACAACCCTCAATATATCAACCATGTATCTTTCTAACATCCAATATCTGATAAGCATCAACCATGATATTCAACATATTTGAGTATCAAACCTATAATCATAAAGTAAGAAGTCATCATCATTATGTGACTAAGTAACCCATGTCTTCAAAGAACCATGTCTTCATGAAACCTACAATAACACCATTCTTTTGGCCAACCAACAATATTTTCCAATATGCAACTTCAGTAGTCATCCATGTATCCAACATAATATGTATCCATTATAGAGATAGCAATATATATCTAGCTTCTTCTCAAGGTGAAAAGAAAACCATGAGCTCATAGTCATAAGCTTTCCTGATACCGTAAAAGTAGCAATCCTCAACCAATATACCGAGTCAGATCCAAGAAATATAGAAATCCTCATCCATAACTGCACCCTATGAAATTTCTGCATCTTTGAAGACATGATGGTAGCAACATAAGATAAATGAGTGACACTTAACATCATCAAACAATGAATATGTGTACTCAAGCTTTATTCTTTTCCTTGAAATTATGAGCATCATCATGTAAGAAACACAAGAATATGCATCATCAAAAGAGTCTTCGAATCATCCTTAAATCTGATCTGAATAACAACTATGTGGCCCAAGTAGTATAAGTATCATCTAAGGTTTCATCATAATAAATTCATAACCGTAGCATAGCATGATGTATAATTTAAACACTTCAGCAACATAATCATATCACCATTGATTAGAATCATTAGGTACTAAAGACTTCTAACGATAATGCCAACAATGCATTATTAGAAGCATAGCATATTCTCCCCCTTAACCTATGCCAACTGTTCATTGTCAGTTTTGATCATTGCAAATATCAGTAAGAATCATCAAGGCATCATCATCAACTAGTTATACATCACACCATCAACTACTTATGAGGGTCAAAAGAAATTTTAAATAACATCCATAGACTGTAATCATCAACCATCAAAACATAAAAGACAATTGATCATTGCTTGAACCATATCAGACACTTTTTTTCAGTTTGTCCCACTTCTTTTTTTATCAAATCAATATATATGCAATTGTGCAGCTTATAACTCGCATATATATGCGACTTGTCTTCATAATATCTGTGTCTGAAAATTAGAACACTGAAATTTGATACTTTCAGTTCCTCCTGTGTATGTTCTGACTGTACCTAGTCCTAGAACTTTTACTAAAGCATCAATTCCAAGAATATCATTATCATGATTGTTCTTCATTGGAGACTCCATTGCACTCTTGTTACCAGTCATGTGATGAGCACATCGACTATCATATTTGTCTTCGAATGAGAAGAGAGGAAGATCACACCTTATTTGATCTTCCTTTTCTTGGTTCTCTATGGATTCAACTTTTTCAGGCTTTTTGATATAAATTTGCTTATTTGATTGCTTACCATATTTTCTATGACGATCCATAGACTTGTACCTATATTCTTTTGCTATATGCCGAAACTTGCTACAAGCATAACATGTTATATGTTTCATGTTCCTTCTATAACAATCAATGGATTTGTGACCAAACATATTGCAAGAACAATATCCCTTAAAGTACCTAGAAGCTGATGATCTTACTGTGAGATGGTTATTAACTTGAAACATTCTACTTCTGGATATAGCTACAACAGGTCCAAAATGATGACATCTAAAACATTCAGCATTATTCATCAGAGGAAAGAATTTATTATCACTTCTATAGTTAGGAGTAAATGATTTTCTTTGAAGACTTTCTTTCCTTGGTTGTTAATGGGGTTGACCTCTTATCTCCTTATTGAGCATTTAATATTTTGTATTAGAGTTCCTTGCCTCTGCTTATGAGCCGGATTCACCTTAAGAAGTTTCATGAAAATGAATACCATATTTGATGGTAGTACACCTTCGACTACTAAGAATATTATCCAGAATCTTAGCACTATCTTCATATCATAACAATTGATCCTTTTCTTCTAATTTAACTCTTAAGATATTTACCTTAACCTAATATTTCTCTTCCTTTTCCAGATACTACTTCTTCATGGTTTCTTCAACCTTTCCTCCTTCTTCCACTTGTTGCCTTCTTTTGAGAACCTCATTTTCTTTTTCTTCAAATGCTTGAAGTAGTTCTTAATTCTACTTATTTGAATCTTTAAGATCTTCTTTTAGAGAGACAACCATAGCTTCAAGACCTTCACAATAACTGGTTCTTTCTATAAGTTCATTGGTTGTTGTATCTTTTTCATTCACTTCATTTCTCAATGATGTCACTTCATCTTGTAGCCTTTAACTTTGATCTTCCTTTTCTTTGTACTGCTTAATTATTTTGTTTCCTTCCTCCAACTGACTTTTTAACATGGTAATCTCTTCTTTGTAGGTACACTCCCCTTTGTCAAATAGATCTTGTTGATCTCTAATTTTGTCTGTGAGACTTTTAATTTCTGCCTCTATATTTATTTCACTTTCACCCATAAGAGAAAATTCATTTGTTTCACTATCACTTTCATTATACAATATTGCATGAACAGAGAAATGTATCACAAGAAGACCAAAAATTTGTACCTAATAATTTTTTCTTGTTCATCTTCAATCTGAAGTGATTTTGAATTTGAATACTTACTTCCACCTAATAGGAAATTCTCTCTCCTACTGTCACTGTTCCTTTGAGATGTCTTCTTATTCTGAGGTGCTTTCTTCTTTTTCTTCTTTCCCATTGTTACAACAGATCTCCTTCAAGCGATCAAGCTTCTACCAAAGGACATGCTCTGATAGAAATTGTTGGGAAAAATAATGAGAGAGGGGGGGGTGGGAATCAGTATTTACAAATGTATAACTTTTTACATTTCATATTTATATTTCTGTACATGACTTTACTTAATCAAACCTGCGTGTGCATGCAATTGTTCTTAAGCCAATTAGTGTATATCCAGTGAACTTATAATTCAGTTAATCCATCATAATGTTTATCTTCATCTAGAGCATTAGTACTTTATTAACCATTATATAAACATTAACCATGTGTTGTAATAAATAAACCATCACACATAAGAAACACACATGAAAACCAAGATCTAAGGTGGAAACCCAATGCGGGAGAGAAACCACCTGCTGTTGTTGTCTATGTCTTCTTTTAATATAAAGAAATATGTTTACAATCTTGTACTCGTGAAGACTCATACCAGTACGCAGGCACCCACCTATAGAAAGCTATAACCTTCTCTCATTCTCTATCTTCTATTAGAGGAGAGATACAACCCCCTAGATCCTATACTAGCCGATATGTTTACCAGTACATAGGTGCCACCCTACCGAAGGCTACGACCATTTCTCTTCTTCCAAGGACCATGTTTCATAAATTTTCAAGATGGATACTCTTGGTACACAACAACATAATATGAAGGTCGCGTTTCATCAACTTTTCATATTGGACCCATCAGTAACATTGAAACTCAAAATCAATCATCACTGCAATACAACCATCAAATACATATGCATCAACCAATCACTGAAACTCAATCGTCAATCTCTAATATAACTAAAACCCAATCATCAATATCTGAATCAACCAGAACTAAATCAATCAATCACTAAAACCTATGACGTAATTGAATCACCTAATCATCAATTTCTGAATCAGCCACAACTGAATCAAGCAATCACTGAAAAAACTCAATAAAAAATCAACCAATCAACTAGAACAAACAAATCATAATAACCAGTACATAGATTTAATCCCAGAACATTGCATCAACAACCAGAACCAACTGCAACCTCAAAAATCATATGTCGGAATGTATACAATACTTCAATGAAGCTAACCTGCGTGTATACGCTACTTCCTTTAACCCAACCTGCGTATACATCTAAAGATACTGAATCATAAAACTTTTTAACCATAAACTATACCAATCAGTGACATTTTGAAGATATACTATCAAATTATAGAGTTCTAAAGAAAATATCACCCTCCCTACTCAATCAATCAGTCAACCAAACTCAATCTCCTTATACAATCAATTTTACTTTCAATTAAAAAGAAGACATCATTGACAAACAATAATATAAGAGCAGCACTGATCAAATAGATTAGTCATCTTGGAACAACAAAATTTTCTTCTGCCACTCTTCTGCATAGGCTACTTGGAAGAGCCAAACCAACGTGTATACGCCTTCACCAATGTGAACCAACATATAGATCTGCAAATAATAACTTATAACTTCGCAGCTATTCCAGACTTCAAACATACCATAATCATAACATTTAAAGAATAAAACATGTGTTAGCATTCAAATCTAGCCCATCCATTATCAGATCATACAATGATAAGTCATTTCAGGTCTTACGATCCTGATCCATCATCAGATATCATACATCATCAAACACTCAGGTGCATACTTAGTTGAAATCAAGTAAAGAATCAGAAACCCATAACATGCATATTTTCTTTTGATCTAACACTTCATAATATATTCATTACTTTCACATCTTCACACTTTGATCTTCATTTCCTTATATACTTTGAGCCATTTTCAATACCTCAGACCAAAACAACACTTAGAACCTGTGGTATTCTTAGATGGGATCAACTAACTGTCATTCCACTCAATATTGTGGGCTAATACCATGGTATTGGCCCTTAGTATTCTTTAACCTTAATTTTCCATCTCATAAAAGCTTTTCCTTCTGTGAAAGTGCGTGCATATGTATGCGCTCTTTTTGTTATGTGAACCAACTTGTATATGCTACTTGTACTAGGTGAACCTGTGTATACAACTCAATACAACTTAAATCATTATTTTTCTTCAATTTATTGACTTTGAACTGTAATCCTTTGTCCCATCATCCTGTTCTTCTATGCCATTATTTTTTTACCTCTAAATTGACCCGTTATAATGTGAGTTGTCATCATACATCACTTCTAAATTGATTCCTTTGGACTGTCCTGCATTTTGTCACAACTGTAACTACAACTGCCATGTGTTCTGTCACATCCTGTTTATACCTTTATCAAGTAGTCCATTCATCAAATAGGTTGTCATCAAGGACAACTCATCGAGGAAAACGCTAACAAAATCTCCTTGTATCAAACCTTTGATCATTATTCTGTTCCATCATTCTGTCACCTTTGATATCTTTGTGGACTCATCTGGTTACCATATACAAGTGAGTTTCCATCAAGGAAAACACATGTGTCATAATGCGAACATGGAGGTGAATCTGGAAAATTTGTGCAAATGGTATTTTTTAACAATATAACAAATTATCTATAACTGAAACCATTTCTCAAGATTCGGTTTGGTTAAAAAGTTACACGTGGGTGTTTAAGGTAGTTTCGTAAAAAAACATTTTTTTTCCAGAATTTGAGAATCTTGCAAAAAGATCCAAACAACCAACTTTGGGAATGCTTTCCAAGGTGATGGAGTTTAATGTGACAAATATAAGAGAGGTTTTTCTTGGAAATATGATAAATTAGGTTCCCTCTAAACCGTTTTCTGAAATTTTCCATGGTTAGGAATATATGTCAATATATTTGAGACCAATTTGTTAAAAATATGCAATGTTTCATAATTAAGGAAAATGACTGATTCACCTTGTAAATACTATAAATGGCTTAGTCATGGCCTGTGTGGGAGAGGAAGGATAGAACAAAAGAAAGGACTATTGTAATACGTTTTTTTCCTTTTCCTCAGAAGGATCAGCAAGGATGTATGCATATGAATTTCTATTTTGAACTTTTAATACAATTCTTATTCTGCACTCAATTTGTTGTACGTATTAATGTGTTTTTATTTTTAAAAGAGTATTGCATTAATTTAAGCCCTCTCAGGGAGTGGCAAGATCTCACCACTGAACGGAAGAAAGTTTTGTAAACATCATAGGATAGAGGTAGCATGTTTGATTTAGATCTAGGTGTAGGGATTTTATTTTGAAAGCATTTGTTAATTAGATCTCATAATTTCAATTATGTACTTAAGACTATAATTTGTTTTTTTCTTGAAATTAAATAGACATATCACCTTCAACTCATTGCAAGCTAATGAATGGTGTTGATCGGATTGTATTGCATGAATAATCCGTTTGTTATAGGCTTACGATTGGAATACTCGAAGGTGCTTCTTAGTTGGATAAATAAGAGATTGATAACTCTATTTGTTTTAAATATGAATTGAAATTGATTCCGTACCTTACGAATTCACTATAATTTCTTGTAAAATTGCCTTCGGAAATTAAGTATTTGAAAGAAATGAAACAAGACAATTAAATCATTATTTAGAGATGTAGTTTAGTTTTGAAACTCATTATAATTGTAATTAGTTATTGATAGAATTGTTGGTTAATGCCGTTACATTTGAATGATTTCTTGAGTTTTATTAAATTAATATAAGGATAAAATAGTGTCATATTTTGTAGTCTTTTAGACTTGAAATCATGTCAATTAGAATCTTGGTTTACATTGTTTCCTTTGAAGAAATTGCAGAGTGATGATAGAGATTAGTTTGAATGCTTGTTGATTTGTGTGATCCTAGGAATTAGAATAGTTGCAATCTTGCTTAAATGATTGCCTTAGTTTAACATTGTTTGAGTGAAATTGAATTCTATTAGATTGCGATTTAGCATAAGTTTGATGTTATTTTGAGTAAGTCTCGATTGATTTAAGATTCTTGCATTTAGATTAAATAGATATTAGTGTTTGATTTAAGATTTCCATTCCTTAGATTAAGATTGAAATCGTTTGGATGACAATTAGTTTTGTTTGATTTCAGATTTTTAAAGTTTATTGTTGGAATTGCATTTACATTTTACTTGCATTGAGATTAAGTTTGATTTATTTACTTTACTTAGATTGAGATTAAAATTGCTTAGTGAGTTGTATTATGTGCTTAATTTAGGAATATATTCTGTATTTCATGATGTTAGTTTAGATTAGATGCTACAATCCTGCGTTACCTGTGCTTGTGCCTCTAAGTCTTATGATCCCCGATTGATAATTTAATGTTGGAATTATAACACATATAATTTCCCCAACACCGCCTACCTCTTCCGTTAGGAAGCCTACAACATTCGAACAACAAATTTCCTATGGAGAGGCTTTGCAAGTCTTGGGTTTGTGAAGGTGAAGGTTTTTCTCACTTAGGTTTTTGAATAGCCATACCATCCACTATGACCCAAATTCTAGCCTTCACTAAACCTACTTCTCCTTTCTTTCAGGTCAAGCACAAGCTCAATTGTCTCACTAGTCACTTTCACACCGTGAGGGAATATCCCTGCTACAGTGAGGACTCTACTCCACCTTATGCAAAGTCTGCATCCATAGTGCAAGCCAAACAGTGCTTCGAAGAAGGTTCCTGCACCCGTAAGGGTTGTACCATAACCTATTGGGTTCATTTATCTTGAATGAGGTTCAAAACTACTCACCCTTATGAATTTTTTGCTGGCAGAGCTCCTCGAGGTATTTCTTGCCGTCGGAGCTTCCGTTTCGAGGTATTTTTCCCCTCAATCCCTACATAAATACTTATTAATGGTTTTATGTTCCTTGAACCGGTTTAACACTTGACAACCTCTTCCTGTAGGTACATGAAGAATCCTCACTGTTAATTCTTTGGGCTTATAAATTCCAAAGTAGAAATAAACCCACAAGTTTCACACTCTTATTTTAGGTCGGTCTTCTCATCTGGTCTCAAGTCTATTGTTTTGTTTTGGAAAAAATATTCTTGTTATAGTTATTTTAGCTGTGGAAGCCACGACCTTTGCCTAGTTTCCTAGCGGAAGGGGATGTGGGTTCCACACTAGGGTTTAGATGCTTTTCTTTCCAACTTCGGAACTTTGCAACTCTGTGCTAATTGTTTGATTCATGTTCATGTAAAGAAATAACTCTTGGACTCGCTTGCGGGTTAATGTTAATTCTGTTACTACATAGTGAATGCGGAAATGGTTCATACATGTATATATTTGTTAATTTTTCTATTAAACAATGAATGTGACAAGGGTTCAACCTTATTGTTTATATTCCTTCACTGTTGATTATGGTTATGTGTAGTCTTTATCATTAGTGTTTATATAAATCTTAGATTTGGGGTTTTCTTATGTGTACTCCACATGTAATAACCTCGATTCACTTGGTTCACTATTATATTATCTGTATGATGTGGCGTAGACTTTTATTGAAGGTTTGGTTGTAAGTTTTAGCAAACGCTACAAGTAAGTCACAGAATAATTCCATGCTAGTGAGGTTAATCGTGTCCCGCATTTGCTCCATGGCCAACTTCGAAACTAATACATTTTGTAGTTATGCTAGAACCTAAATGTTTGTTTTTTTCCCTTTTCCAAAATATTTATATTATTTGGTAATGCAAGGTTTTATTGTTATTTACATTTCCTGTAGAAATTAAACTATGAACATGCATAATATTCAATGTACAACCCCCTTTTATGGCTTTCTACATACCTATAGAATGAAGCCTCATCACTTAATAATATGAATTATATTAGCATATACATAATAGCTTCGAACAATACACAGTAACAACTCAGCTATTATTTAACCACAAAAATATATACTGGAATGCACTAAACTTAACAAACTAAATCATACTTATCTATTCATGTCGGCTAAGAAACCCCAAACTCTTGGAAGATCTCACCACACAACCTCGAGTCTCTTAATGACGTCCAGTCTCTCACCCAAGCTCTTCCCCCTCTAGACAATATTTATAAGCTTTGTCTTTAATTTGGTTATCTTGAAGCATGAGGACTGACTGTCCAACCTCAATTCATATACCCTCATAGATCCTCTCCTAATCTACCACTGGTTTATCTCATCCACCTCAAGGAATTTTTGGTGGCAACATTAGGCCATTTTGACCAAATATATTGCTTTCCTCTCTTCAATTTTTCAGCCCACTAGGCCTTCCTTGAATTCTTCTTTTGAGGAAAAAGGTAAGTAACCAACTGAACTGTCTCAAGAGGTTTAACAAATATTTTTTTGTTCTTGAAAATACTTTAATTATTATTATGTATTATTCATAAATTTCTTCAGCCAACTCAGCCAAAATTCTTTGGTATTTCCATCGAACACACATAATGATAATCAACAATACACTAGTAGTAAAAGGAAAAAAGTAAAATCAATAGAATAAGTTAACTGTTCATGTGACGTGAGGTGTCACAGCTCCACCCTCTTATGAGGAACATTGTTCTTGTGTTCTCTTTGATTTTATGTAAATAGTGCAAGAGAGGTTTTCTACATGAAATCCTCTTCTTCTGAGGTGCCTTCTTCTGGGCCAAAATGCTTCCACTATACCTTAATCTGGGTGATGGCTCGTTTATGCAAGGTTGTTTCTCTCCGTTCAAGAATATGAAGAGGTTATGCTATAAATTCTCCTTCCAATTCGACTTGCCCATCATCACGAACTATCATCAGAAATTTAATTTATAATAAAATAATTATACACTAATTATTTCATTAACTGATTTACTTGCACATTTTCCTAGTTAATTCTATGTTGAGGATTGTACACATATTTTTTTAACAAGGAGACATGGAAAACATTATCAATCTAGATATGGCTTGGTAACACGAGCTTATATACTATAGGTCCAATCCGTTCTAATACTTGAAAAGCACCACAGTACCGAGGTGCTAACGTAGCACAACCTCACCATTGTAAGTTAATTTTCCTTGGCTTGACTCACAAATACATCTGATCCCCTACCTGGAATTCTCTATAGGTTCTCCTTTTTTCTGCATAAACTTTATGTCTCTCCTGGGTAGCTTTTAAGTTCCGACGAATTCTTTTAACTATTTTCTCCATCTCGGGTAGCATATCAGGACCCAATGTTAGTCTATTGACATGAATGTTGTATTTTATGAGCACCCTACACCTTCTTCATACAATGCTTAGAAGGGACTCATTTCCAATGATTCGTGGTGTCCGTTATTATAAGAAAACTCCACTAAGCGGAGGTAATCTTCCCACTTATGTGGCTGCTGCATCACAAACATTCTTAGCATATCCTCTAAAACATGATTAATCCATTCAGTTTGACCATCTTTCTAAGGATGGTAAGCGATTCTAAATTGGACTTGTGTGCCCAATCCAGAGAAAACAGTCTTCTAGAATGTAGATGTAAATTTTACATCCCTATCTGAGATCACTAGATTGGGTATCCCATGAAATATAAATATCTCTCTGATAAATATATCTGCAATTTCAACAGTCTTGAAAGTGTATTTTACAGGTATGAAATGAGTGGTTTTACTTTGCTCATCAACCACTACCATAATTGAGTCGTGCTTCCTTTTAGTTTGAGGCAAACTTATGATAAAATCCAAAGTAATTGCCTCCCATTTTCACTCAGGGGTAAGTAGTGGTTGAAGTAGTCTAGTGGGATGTTGTTGTTCCGCCTTCACAAACTAACATTCTAAAAGTTAAGCCAAGTATTCAGTAATATATTTTCTTAAACCTAGAAAGAAATTACCTTTCTTGATGGTTGAAAGTAGTTTCTAGTATCCTCGGTGGGCAACATATGATTTCTTGTGAAATTCATCCATTAAAAATTGTTTAATAGAATTTTGATTACGAATATAAATTTGATTCCTAAAAATGAACAATTTATTCAGATTTATTCCATATTCAATTTTTTTCGCTTTATTATGAGCATTGATTTCTTGCTGGCAAAGGAAGGTATATTTCAGATCCTTAAGAAATGTTTCTTTAATCATATCAAGGAGATTTGACTTTACTTGGTTGAAATGTATTTCATAAGTACAATGTGGCTTTCTTCTTAATGCATCAGCAACTTGATTTTATTTTCCCCTAAGGTGCTTTATTTCAAATTGAAATTGGCCTAAAAAGGTTGTCTGTCAAGCTTGATGGGAATTTAAACTGGACTGGTTAAAGAAATTTGTAAGACTACTATGATCTATTCACAACAGAAATTTCTTCCCGAGCAAGTACTGTCGCCACAGTGTTAGTGGATGCACTACTTTTGTTAATTCAATATCATAAGTAGAATATCATTGCTCATATTCCTTCAATTTGTGGGATTCATAAGCTATAACCTTTCCCTCTTGTGTTAGTACTTGACCAATGCCTTCCTTGCTAACATATGTACATACAATAAATGATTTCCCTGGATCCACCACCTTTAATACATGTGCAGTAGTAAGTAGGTGTTTCAATTGCTCAAAGCTTTGTTGAAATTTAGTAGTCCACCAGAAATTCCTTCCCTTCTTTTAAAACGAAGTCATGGGAAAAGCTATTTTTGAAAATCCTTCAATGAACCGATGATAATATCCACCTAGGCCCAAGAAGGACCTAATATCAACAGCATTCTTTGGGGTAGTCCACTCCATAATTGTCTTAATATTCTCTGAGTCTACTACTATACCTTCTATTGATATGATATGATCGAGATAGTGTATCTGACTTTTGTAAAAATCGCACTTGTTGTACTTAGCATATAGTTGATTGTCCCGTAAGGTTTGCAATACAATTCTGAGATGATTTTCATCCTCCTCTTGATTTTAAGAGTAGATTAATATGTCATTAATTAAAATTGACAAAAAATATCAAAGTATGGCTGAAAATACCATCCACAAGACTCATAAAAGTCGTAGGGGCATTCGTAAGACCGAAAGGTAGCACTACGAACTCATAATGACTGTAACAAGTTCAAAAAGCAGTTTTAAAAATGTCTTCTTCCTTAATCCTTATTTGGTGATACCCGGATCTTAAGTAAACCTTGGAGAACATGCTTGTGCCCTCAACTTGATTGAATAAATCATTAACTCGAGGTGAAGGATATTTATCTTTGATAGTCAGTTTATTCAACTAACAATAATCAATACATAATCTTAGAGTTTCATCCTTTTTTCATATAAACAATATAGGACCTCCCCAGGGATACACACGGAGGTAGATATATCCTTTATCAAACAGTGCTTGCAGCTGCATTTTTATTTCTATTAATTCACGTATACTCATATAGCAAGGAGTTCTGAAAATAGGAGTTGCACCTCGAACTAACTCAATTGTAAAATCGATATCCCACTTGGGTGGTATCTTGGGTATGGAATCAGGAAACACATCAACAAAGTCTTGGATGACAGGAATATCTTCCAGAGAAGTCATATTGCTCCTAGAATTTGTAGATCCTACCTATACAACATAAATTTCACAACCTTTCCTAATGCATTTTCCCAGTTGGTTGGTAGCAATATGGCGTAACTTAATATTTTTCTTAATCCCTTGAATTTCCCTTCTCTCTCCCAATTCAAGGAGGTAACTAACATATTTTCCCTTACAATCTACTAAGAACCAATGTTCGTCCAACCAATCCAACCCTATTAGAATATCATATGATCTCAATGGGAGTATGTTTAAATTAACGTAAATATGTTGTCCTGAAATATCCATAGGAAATGTTTTGTTTTTGCAACTACCCTTTGCTTCGCCCTTGTAGCTAATTGAACTAATGAGGGTTTTTTAAATTTACTTCTTTGCAATTGGAATCCCTCTACAATCTTAGGACTAACATAGCCTAAGCTAGCACCTAGATAAAACAAAATAGAGATAGGTTGATCAGCGATCATATCTTCACACTCTATCATGGTGGGTTGGTATTCTTATTGGTGGTTGTCTAGTGCAACATTAATCATGGTCATGCTCCTTGCCACCTCCCCAACCACAGAGGCTTCTTGCATGTTCTAAAGTTGCTCTGTTCTTTCTATATGCAAACAATTTTTGTAATAAGGGGGTTCTCCACACCCCCAGCGCTACATAGGTTGCTTTTGCTATTGGTCATTAGCAAGCTTATTAACTCCCTCAGTCTGGCTACTTTTAGTAGATGTTAGAACCTTTCATTGATTCTTTATCAGAAATCTACTAAAGGTCCTTTGTTGCAAATTCCTTCCACTGGCAACTTTTTTCTGTCTATTTGGGGGAAAATTTCTTCCCCTCCGATTCAAACCTCCTTTCGAACCTTCACTTTTCTGTTTCATTTGTTGATGACAGATGTGGGCTTTTCACACAGCGTCATCCATCATTTTTTGATAATCAAGTTCCATCTTATCCTTCATGATATTAGGTAGACTACTAATAAAACGTTGAATCTTGGCTTTTTCTTCCTGCATATATGGTACATACGATAGTAAAGGGGTAAATCGTTTCACATATTCATCCATAGTTAAGTCTCCCAGCCTTAAATCATGTAATTCCTTCGCTTTTTCATCATAATAGCGCTCCGTCAAATATTTATCTTTGAAATGCTTTTGAATTATTTCTGTCACTTGCTCTTTGTCAATTTGCCTTACAGTTTTTATTTCTTCCCACATAAGGTGTCTTACTTCTCAGTTGATAAACTGCCAGCCATGCCTTCAATTTATTATTATAGTCATAGATCTAGAAATATTTATTCATATCTATTAACCAAGATTCCATCGTTTCCTCTGTTTAACCTTCAAAAGTTGGGGTTTTTATCTTTTTAAATTCACCTTTTAATTCAATTATCTGTCTTTTTGACTTTCGCTAATCAAAAACATTATCAGAAAATCCTTCATCATCCTCATGTCTTTTCTCTGATTCAGTATTTTCCTCCCCTTGATGGAAAATCATGTTTTTCTCTCTGTTACTAGCACTGGGGTCGAGCCCACATTGATTTTGTTGATCGGACAGGCTTTTTAGAATTCTCTCTTATTCTTGTCGTAATCTCTCATTGTACGTTCTCAAGTTATTCATCTCACCACGCAACTACCAAATGGTATTGAGTAGGGAAACATTGGCCTGACGAGATTATTCTCCCAATTGTAGCCACACATTTGGATTGGCCCCTACATATGATGAATCTAACTAATTTGGTGGTTTGGATCCCCTATGCGTTCTATCCTTGTGGCTCCCTTCCTTTCATATCTCTCTTTATCTGTGTTGAATCATTCACACCCAGTTCCACTTAGTTTTTTATATGTATATTATATTTATATATATCCCAGAAGCTTTAGTGTAGTAATCCTGGGCTCTCATACCATATGTAACATGTACTTATTGATGGACAAATAAATAATAATAATAATAAATCACCTTAGGAATTACCACATGCAAGCCATCACAGAAACTTAAGAGATAAAGAGAATTCATATAATTCTTACCCTCTATATGATATGAAGGAAATAGTTTAATGATAGTTTTTATTTGATTTTTTCAATGTTCTACCACCTCGAGGTCATTTAATATGTTAAGTTTAGCAGGAGGGTCTTTGATCTAAAAATTGGGCACTAGGCTTCTTGTCTAACTTACAAGAACCTCTCCCACTTCCAAAGCTTAAATATTCCAAAGTCTTTATGATTAACCAATGCGGAATTAAATATGTGCTTGAAAATAAAGTGTATGTTGGTGTTTATTTTTTGACTATTTATGTGCTCTAAAAGTTTGTTGTTTATGCTGATATAGCATGCATATAACAGTAAAATATTACAGCAAATAAAAAACACATAAGACAGCATTTTAGTTAGGAGTTCACACAAAATTCTTGGGATAAGTATCCATGAGCAAACTCAACTAGGCTCTTTGGCATTATGGTATAATTATTTTTACAAGCTCCACGCTCAACTCCACTGGTTTATACAGAACACAATGGGTTTAGACACCATCTTATCCTTGGCTCTGAAGGTCTCAGCTTTTTGGCTTTAGGCTCTCGCTCTTAGCTCTGGCTCTTGGCTTTCTACAACTTTTAGCTCTTTGGCTTTTCACTTGACTTCCAAGTGACTCCAAAAGACTCCCTTAGCTGCTCTGTGCATTAGCTCTTTCCGCTCTCTCTACTCTCTCACTTCTACCTGTTCTCAATTGAGCTCTCTTCCTCCTTTGACGTGCTTTTCCATCTTTTCGGCTACCCCAGCTGTTTCTTTGTGATTCATTATCCCTCTCTGGCTCTGCAGCTTCTCTGCTCCTTGTTAGTTAGATTGGCCATTTGACTCTGTAGCTCAGTGGCTTCAAAATGCGTCATTACCTATAAAACCGCTTGCTTGTAGCGTGGCATGATGATCAGGAGTGGTTACAAAGGTTTCAGGGCCTTCTCATAGGCAAAAAACCAAAATGAGAAAATCCCATTACACAAAGTATGTCTGCAAAATACACTATCGGGTGTGATTTTCAGACTTGAAATCCCATTCAATCGCCCCTAAAATCGCTATCAGATCTGCGATTAGGCGTTATATCACATTTCATTAATGTATTGGGAGAGATCCCAAATACACAAGAAAATATTCAAAAACCAGTCAAAATCCTTTTTATTGGACTTCAAATTATATCGAAATCGCCCTAAAATCACATTGGGTCCACCTTGGTTCACTTTCACAAGCTCCATCGTCGATCTGAGTGATCTCCGATCCAATGGTCAACATGTGGTTTTGGGTGGCTTAAGGGTACGGGGGTTACCCACCCAAAAAGGTGGTTTATCTACTCCTCTGCCAAGCCATGCGTCATTCATTGTATGGGATCGGGCGGAGCTAACCCAATACGATTTACCACCTAAAGGTCACCTGAAATGTCACTTTATCGGAACCTAAATAACATGGCATCACGTTTATAATTCCCTTTTGGGTCTGCTTTATTGCTTTGGGTGTATTTCCTTTGTATTTCGGTTTTCGTGCCGAAATGTGCCAATAGACAAAAAAGTTCGTTTTACAGTAACCCAAAACTTATTGAACCGTGCCTATAAAGTCCATCGGATCCGGCATTATCACCCATTTTAGATCGCTGTGAGGTGACATCGTGATGCGATATATCGTAATCGAAAGTCACGTTGGCCCGAGGGTCTGTCCTTTTCCTCATGGTATTGCCCATGCCAATCCACTGATATCGGCGATTGCAATATAGCATCGGTTCGGGGTCCTTGCCTTAGGTTATATGCACAAGCCTGCCTCCAATCCGATATGTTGAGGATCAATAATTCGGGTTTTCTCCACTTTCTACTGAAGTTCGCCTTTTGGACCCTTCTTTGATGTGATTTTTCTTCATAAAGCCTCTTAGGCCATTTTTTGAAGATTAGCTTGCTTTTCAAAGGACAAAGGCAAAAATTCTTTTTGCGATAACTTCTGCATCCAAAGTCCATTTTAGCCCATTCAAGTTGCAATAGATTTAGAAGGAAAATATCTCTACAATAAGGGTGTTTCTAGGAACATCCTTTGACTTTAATTATCCTCTGTGAGGAACACCTAGACTTAGAAGTCTATCCAAGATCCATTTTGGATAACACCTTCCCACTAAAGAACTTTTGGTCTCCAAAAGACTGATATACTAATTTGAATAGTAAATGAGAGTAGCAACACCCTCTTCTTTCAGCTTCCACACACTTGCCTTTTCATAGTGCCTCTGAACCAAAGTCTCTGACCACTTTCCTTCTTGGATGTGTTGGTCCTCCTAGGAAGAAGTGCCTTCCTCCATGCCTTCCTGCAGAACTCCTGCTGAAATGGTCATAGAAGGTAGTTTAAACTATTCTTCCTTGATCATCAATCCAAGGTCACTCAAACAATTGTGAAGTACATATGCCCCACAAAACTTTCACTTGTACCTGTTTGATAAGCTGTCAACAACAACTGTGAACAAAAAAAGAAATATAAACAACAACTGGATGGCCTAAACTCTTGCCTCAACAAAAGAAACATATTTCACATCTTGTGAACACCTCCATGTCTTACATCTGCACACAAATGATGGACTAGACAACAAGCTCACAAAACATGCCTTTAAGATAAATGACCCTTCAAGTCAAGCATGTAGAAAAAGACCATTAGGACTTCATTATTATCTCCATCTTGGAGACCAGGTTAACTTCTCTCAAGTCAAGATTACATGCATGTTACAACAAAGAAATCAACCCTTCAAGTTAATCACACATTCATGTTCAAATACAAGGAAAACATCAACATTCCTGTGTTCATGCATCTCATGCTCATGCATGCATCTCATCATTCAACTTTCACTTAAGCACACTCTACTTTCGAAGCTAAAATGAAATATAATGTTGCAGCAACAAAGTGAGCCTCCTACTCAACTTTTCCATTCACCTTCTTGGTGGAAACCGACAACTTGCATTCCATTAATAAAGAAATGCAAATAGATGCATCAATAGACATGCAATCTTAATTGGATAATAACTCTAAAAATTTCTCACCAATCCATTTCAAAGGTACTACCTTTGTCTGCACATCAACATCAACATGTGAATCATCCTGAAATACATCATCCATGGAATCTTCCTTTATTTTTATGCCATATTCTCTTTCCACTTTCTTCAACTTTTGTGGAAGCATTGTTGGATTCAGAGTCCAACATATTTCAGCAAGATGCCCTTGCTTATGGTAGTAAGTGCAACACATGTTCATCCTCTTGACATCATGATTTTCCTTGTCCAATGGACCTTTGGCTTCTTGCTTCCTTTCCTTCAAAAGTTTCTTGTGTGTGGCCATTCTCTTCCAACATCTAGAAACATTATGGTTATCCAAACCATAAAAGGAACATGCAATTCTTTACCCATGCTTATGTGGAAATTTATCATACATTACAAAATCAAAAGGAATATGATTAGAGCCAGATTTATACCTGCCCCTTTCACCTTTATTACCTTCATGAGGAGGTGAATCAAGTGAAGAAGTGGTTCCCTTTGGAACACCATCAATCTCTTAAACGTTATTAGAGTCTCTGCAACTCTCTATTTCAAGAGTGTGCTTCTGAACACCTGCATGTTGCAAATGATGTTTCAAGCTATTACATTCCTCCTCAATACAATCTTCACACTCTTGAGATGGAAGACCTGCAATGCAACTCCTTCTTGGAGTTGTTTCAATGGTCTTCATGGCAACTTTGGAACTTTTTCCATATGCTTGTCCATAGCCAAGACCCAAATACTTAGGCCTTTCCTCAATTATTATTGGCTCAACAATACCTTGTGCATGTCTACCCAAGCCTTTTCCTTCATAGCCCATCTTGGACATTAGCTTGGAACCTATGCCTCTAGTATGTTTTTCAAAAGAACCAATATAGGCATTCTTAGAAGAATTTGAAGACAAACAGGAACTATTTACCTCTTCTTCAAGATGATACTTGACTAAGGCTTCTTTGGCAACAAAGTGTTGTGACACCAACTCATGCATCCTTTTCAGGTTCATATTTACAATATGAAGTTGCCTTTCCATTTCCTGCAATTTGTCAGAAAGCATTTGCTTCTCTTCCTCCCCAGAATCCAACTGCTCTCTAAGTATTCTACTCTTCCTTCCATCCACATACATTTCCCTCACCATATCCATCATGGTGAACAAGTCTTGCTTCATGTCTTCATCAAAGGATCTTGTGATGAAGGGGATATTTGAGGACTCACTTGTAGAAGTTGTCATAATGCAAATGAACAAAAGAACTTCAAACAACATTAAAAAAACAACTTATTCAACAACCTTTTGCAGCAAACCTCTTGTGCTTCAAGGATTGCCTTGAGGTCCTTTGGGATAACAATAATACCTTTAGCCCTTCTTCCTTATTTTCCTTCCTGGACTGAGCTATCAATGGATTTCCCTTCACCTCTGCAAACTCAGAAAATAGTTAGTCTGCAACAAGCATACAATCAATCAAAAAATCAATCCTTGACTGCCCAAACACCTTTCTGACAAGCAATCTCTGCTTGTCAATCAAGCATTCTGACATAACCTTCTTTGAAGGTGGGGTTAATCAATCACAAGCTCTGATACCACCTGATCTGAAAATGGGTTACTTAGGCTTCTTGTCTAACTTACAAGAACCTCTCCCACTTTGAAAGCTTAAATATTCCCAAGTATTTATGATTAACCAGTGTGGAATTAAATATGTGCTTGAAATAAGTTTTATGTTGCTGTTTATTTTTTGACTGTTTATGTTCTCTAAAAGGTTGTTGCTTATGCTGATATAGCATGCATATAATAGTAAAATATTATAGCAAACAACAAACACATACGGCAGAAATTTAATTAGGATTTCACCCAAAACACTTGCGCTACATCTCCATGAGCTCTAGTCAACTCATCTAGGCTTTCTAGGATTATGGTATAAGTCTTTTTACAGGCTTCACGCTCAAATCCACTATTTTTTATAGAACACAATGGGTTCAGACACCATCTTATCCCTATCTCTGAAGCTCTCGGCTTTTTGGCTCTAGGCTCTGGCTCTTGGCTCTGGCTCTTGGCTTTCTGCGACTTTCAGCTCTCTGGCTTTTCACTTGACCTCCAAGTGACTCAAAAAGACTTCCTTAGCTGCTCTCTACATTAGATCTTTTCACTCTCTTTGCTCTCTCACTTCTGCTTCCTCTCAATTGAGCTCTTCGCCTCCTTTGAGGTACTTTTCTGCCTTTTCAGCTACCCAAGTTGTTTTTCTGTGATTCATTATCCCTTTGTGGCTCTGCAGCTTCTTTGCTTCATGTCAGTTAGACTAGCCATCTACCTTTGTGGATCTGTGGCTTCAAAATTCATCATTTCCTATAAAAATACCTTATTGTAGTGTGGCATGATGATCAAGAGTGGTTACAGTGGTTTCGGGGCCTTCTCATAGGTGATAACCCAAAAATTGAGAAAATCCCATTACACAGAGAATCTCTGCAAAATACACTATGTGGCGTGATTTTCGGACTTGAAATCCCATTCAATCGCCCCTAAAATCCCTATCGTGTCCGGCATTAGGTGTTATATAGAATCACATTAACTTATTGGCAAGATCCCAAATACACGGGAAAATATTCAAAAACCCAACAAAATCCTTTTTATCAGACTTCAAATTATATCGAAATCATCCTAAAATTGCATTGGGTCTGCCTCTGGTCGCTTTCACAAGCTCCACCATCGATTTGGGTGATCTCTGATCCAATGGTAAACATGCGGCTTAAGGGTACAGGGGTTACCCGCTCGAAAAAGTGGTTTCTCTACTCCTCCGCCAAGCCACGGATCGTTCATTATATGGGATCGGGCGGAGCTGGCCAAATACCATTTACTGCCTAAGGCCTGCTCGAAATCCAGCTTTATCAGAACTCAAATAACATGGTGTCGTGTTTATAATTCTCTTTCCGGTCCGCTTTATCTCTTCAGGCATCTTTCCTTTGTATTTCGGTTTTCATGCTAAAATGCGCCAATAGACAAAAAAGTCCCTTTTACCAGAACTCAAAACTTATCGAACTGCACCTATAAAGTCAATCGGTTCTGGTGTTATCACCCCTTTCACATCACTGTGAGGCAACGTTGTGATGCGATATATCACAATCGCAAGTCGCGTTGGCCCGGGGGATCGTCCTTTGTCTCATGGCATCGCCGATGTTGATCTGCCGATATCAGAGATCGCAATATCACATTGGCTCGAGGTCCTTGCCTTAGGTTATATGCACAAGCCTACCTCCAACCCGATATGTCAGGGATCGGCAATCGGGGGTTTCTCCCCTTTCCACTTAAGTCTGCCTTTTGGACCCTTCTATGATGCGATTTTCTTCATAAAGCCTTTTAGGCCATTTTTTGAAAATTTTCCTCCTTTTCAAAGGACAAAGTAAAATTTTCTTTTTGCGATAACTTATGCATCTGAAGTCCATTTTAGCCCATTCAAGTTGCAGTAGATTCAGAAGGAAAATATCTCTGCAATGGGGCTATTTCTAAGAACATCCTTAGACTTTCATTCTCCTCTATGAGGAACACTTAGACTTAGAAGTCTATCCTAGATCCATTTTGGATCAATCTTTTTTGTCATCCAACTTCTGCATTTATTGTGGTTGTATACCTTCCAAACCCTTCCTTACAATCGAAGGCTCCTCCTGTCATCAGTGTACTATATCTCGATCCAACGGACGAGTCATGGCAAGGAAGAATGAGGTAACTGCCTACCTCTTCTATTGGGCATCCCACGACATTCAAACAACAACTTTCCTATGGAGAGGCTCTCCAAGTCGAGGGTTTGTTAAGGTTAGGGTTTTGAATGGCCATATTGTCCCTTGTGACCTAGATTCTGGCATTCACTAAACCTGCATCTCCTTTCTTTCAGGTTGAGCACAGGTTTGATTGTCTCACTGGTCTCTTTCCCACCCTGAGGGAATGCCTTTGCTATGGTGAGAACTATTATCACAATAAAATGATCATCTAGCCATAATTTACTAGATGGATTGAAACACACCATGTGGGGCCAATTTTACCATAGTAAAATTTCTTTCACTGTGAGAAATTACTTAATAAACTACAATTGTTAAGTCATTTATAATTAAACCCATGAAGAATAATTATATAAATCACTATTTATTTAATAATCTTCTAGGAATAATTAATTAAACAATTGTTTAATTAATATTCCTTGTCACTTTTGACCCAATTATTAGAAATAAATAGATCTTATATTATTTTTCTTTAGGAATAATTAATTAATCACTAATTAGTCATTATTCCTTGTCAAGTTTTATCAAATCCCTTGGGAATAATTAAATAAATAATTATTTGTTTATTATTCCATAACCATATTTCATGAGATGATAAATAAATCATTTATTTATTTATTATTTCTAAATAAAATTTTAAATATTTTTTCCCTCGAAACCAAATATAATGAAGTATTCCAAATGGTTAATTCTAGAATGAGGTTAATAATACTTTATTATTGCTCATTATTCGAGGATAACCTAATGTTTTGTTATAAATAGAAGGGTTTTCCATTCATTCTTCACTTTGATTATTTTCATTGTTCCACTCACTATTGCGGCTCTGATTATTATCACTTTCGCTCACCATTTTATTTTCCATTTGAGTTCTCATTGAGCTCAAACATTTGATTTGCTGGGTTTTACACATTATAGAGGAGAGAGGCTCTACAAAAGATGAATATATTTGAGGATAGCCAAGAACCCATCACATAGAGAGAGACCGGTAACATTATTTGTTCCCTTCACAGGTGTTGTTTAATAAAATATATTCTTTATATATCTGGTTTCCATTAGATTATTGGAGTTATTTGCGTTTATTTCACTATTCCCTTTTGTTGCTTAATTATGATTATGGCATAGGTCATGGATTTGGTAGGTTTTCTCCTATCATTTTCTACAAATCTACAATGTTTAGCAGCTATTTATATTGTTAGGGTTGTTTGTCATCCAAAACCTAAAGTGATTTCTTTTCGTACACCTTTGAGAAGAATTCTACATAACAAATTGGCGATTCCACTGCGTTTTTTTATTTTGATCTGAAAACCTAGGTGACCTTCAATTTTTAGCTTACAGTTTTTCTTTTTATTGATGTTGTTTACTACCATTCTAACCCTATATTAGTAAAATTTCTAACTTCTGCAAGTTTTCTGGCCTTTTCCGCAGGTCACAAGAACTAGTCGCGATAGAGACAATTTTTTTTTTCCAAGAGTTACTAACCGAGAATCAAGAAGAATAAATCACACTTTTCTACCCCAAAAGTGTGATCTAAGGGTCCAGAGTGCACTTTTTGGCGCAAAAAGTGTGACCTCCCCCTAAACAAGTCAATACCTGAGATTTTTAGTGTTTCTGGGAATATTTCTGATTTGTTTCTGGGTTTTACTGAGAGCTGTCTACTGGGTTGGTTGACCATTGCCTTACCTCTCTTAGGCCTTGATCTACTATGGATTTCTCTTCGAAGTGGAATTTAGCCCCTTTAGGGCTTCTAGTATGCTTCAACCTTTATAGGAGGAATTTAGTTGAGTAAGAAGTATGAGTTTTTGAAGAGCTTTTAGCCATATTTTCAAAATTTGTACCTTCCTGTTTCAGATCTTCAAAGATAAGTTGTTTCCATCCAAAGTTTCTTTTTACGCCTTGTTTGGTCATTTTCCTTAAGGTCCCATTAGTTTCCCTAGGCTTGACATCCATATCCCTATCTTTTTCGAATGATTTCCCTCCTTGGTTTTTGTTGTTGTTTCACCACTTTTCAACTACATAGTGTCACTTGATCCCAGTCACAACGCCACTTAGATCTCTTAGATTTTTTTGTCTGTTTTCAGTTGATTTCGCCACCAACCAGCATAGTGTTTGCCAACCCAATTTAGGTGGGGTTTAGAAAATTTATTTCTTGTTCATTTTCTGGTTTAATTTCAGTTTATTTCAACAATATTTTTTTTTTCAAACACGATCTAGGCTTAATCAATAAACACACTTGAACACACAAGAACACCTTAAGCGAAGGGCACTTGGTTTACACTTTCAATCCAAGACTTAACTTAATTAATTTATCTCCCCACAAACAGACAAAAACATTGCTTTGATCTCCCTTCACCATTTTCATGTCACTTGTGTCTTATATCCATTACGCCACCAAGGCATTTGTCACAGAGACTCTTAGGCTTTCATCCCCAGTTTTCGCTTGGGCATATTATCCCCCCCAACAGGATTCAAATTCATAGTCCACCAAGTCCCCATATTGAATCCTCTTCTGGTTCATCTTATTCCTCATCTGATTCTAAGCCTCCTTCACCACATATCTTCATCATGTCACGACCCACTTTACGTGTAGGAAACCAACTTGGTGTTGGCTTCGGTTCTACCCCGGTGGTCACAACTAGTGGATCTGTCTCACAAACCATTCCGGAAGATCCCATGCTACCTTTCATGACTGGGTTAATCCTCCCACAGTTTAGCCAGCTAGATAATGACCCTATACACTACAATGTTGGTTGGCCACCTATGCCAAAAATTCTGGAGAGAACCCCATGAATCATATTTGCTCCTTCCATATGTGGTGTTCATCCAATTTCATCTCTGATGATTCCATTCATCCTCTATTGTTCCAACGCACACTCAATGGAGACATTGTAAAGTGGTATATTGACTAGCTCGCCACCTTTCATTCCATTTTTATGACGCTTTCCAAAGCGTTCCTTTCATATTTTTAGGTATCTCTCTGATACGACACTAGTACGGAGCTCTTTACTGCATTCCTTCAGTCCTGTACCAACCGTCTTTCCGATCATGTCCACAAATGGCATAGAAGAAGGAGCATGTGTCGTGCTCCTCCATTCGAAGACCATGTCTACTTCAATTAGTTTCTTAGGACACTTTTAGCGCCTATTTCCAAAGATGTCGCATATCATTTTCCTCAGAGAGAGGAAGAGGCTCTCCAGATTGCTCTAAGATATGATTTGATTAATTCTCAATCTCCTTATGTCTATACCATTATACCATACCCCCCCTATCGTGGTGGTGCTAATGCAGCAAGGGTATCTCACGCTGTCGACGGTATCATTGGATCTATTTCACATCCTTCACCATATACTCAATAGAGTTATGACTATCTGCAGGAGGGCACAAGTTCCTCCAACACTTATGCCCCTCTTGCAAACAACGTGTGTTCAGGACGAAGCACCTCATACACATTTACCCAACCACATCAGCAAATGTCAGGGCCAGCTAGTGCTCAACCTATCTACCAGACCGATTCCCCTTCACCATCTTAAAACTATGCACCATCAAGCACTCCAGCCCCTCAAATATTAGCGCCACAGCCTCCCATGCATCCTCAGCACCAGAAGCCACCGCCCTCTCAAGGTCAAGTGTTTGAATAGAAGACTATGACCAATCCTCAAAATTCGAAGAAAAAGAATAAGCAGAAAGGTAACAAGGGTAACCAAGGTAACCAAGGTAATAAACCTAATGAACCCCAAGGGAACCAGCCTAACACCAACAACCAGCAACAGGGCAACCAACCTAGGCAGACCGAGGCTATTCACACGAACAATCCTTGTGCATGTTTTGGTTTACATGCCCATTATAATCTTGAGTGTCCCCTCTTACCCCAGATGTGCCAAATGTGGGAAGCCCAAGTAGCTTCTAGAGGTCAACTGCCCATGCAACAACCGCTTGAGAATCATGTGCCATCTCAACCGGTCATGCTTACAAATATTTTCCCTCAACAAGGATTTGTTCTTTCCCAACCTTAAAAAGGCTAAGTAGCCCACCTTCCCCAACCTTTTGGTCCTCGTGACTACTAAATCCTCAGGATGAATTTTGACGAGGTCAATACCTCAGATATTAACTTACAAGCTTGGTCGCTCCAATATGACTAGCCATTCACTTTGCTTGCCACTGAGTCCAAAACCAAACCATCTACTGAGCCTCTTATGACACCAAATGGTTCGCTACAGATCCCTCAACCTAAAATTTGAGTCAATTCCTAATATCCCCAAGGGAACGTTATGCCACAACATGGTTTCTAACTGAGCCGCCGATACTTACAGTACAATAGACAACTTGGCACAATTACCCACTTCCATGTCGACACTGGAGGTTCTCCAATCATGCCCATCTCAAAAGAAACCTCTACTAACTGGTCTGGGTTTAGTATATCCTTCAGACAATCTTTTGATTGTCTTCCGCATTGATACATCATAACATCTTTCATTACCTCGATCCATTGTTTTTCAGATACCAGTCAAAGTTCGTAACTCCATCATCTCTCGATGCATTATTGATGAAGGCACATCCACCTGTGTAATTTCTGTTTCTTTTTGGAAGAAACTTAGGTCACCTGAACTGTCCCCATCCACCATCACTTTGTGTGGTTGGGACGGTCACTCCTCCTAGCCTCTCGGCATGTATCTCAATTGTCCCATGAGTCTTGTGGGAAAGGCCATTCATGTAGACATCGAGGTTATTAATTCCCTATAAATTATAACATTCGTTTGGGTCATAGTTACACTTATGCCATGGCAGCCATCATGTCTTCGGTTTTCCACAAAATGTGCTTCCACCATGAAGGGAAGATCATCACCATCAATTAGTTGACATACTACGAGCCATCATCCTTGACCTCCCCTAAGTCAATTATCTTGTCGATGTCCAAAAAGCAATATTATACCCCTCTCACCAATGTTTCACCCAGATCCTATAAGGATTCCTCATTGTTGGGTGCTTTCCCTGTTCCTCCCGCTCCTATCTTTGAGCCTAACTCTTTGATTATTTTCATGTTACAAGCATCACAGGCTACTCAAAAGAAGTTTGGTGCATCTAATCCGCAACCATCTCCTCATCACCCCATGGTTACCATTTCAGCTGAGCCATCCAGATCCACCCCCCAAGGACCTCCTCCTTTTCTGGGTGCCTACCCTCTTTTCCCACCAGGAACTATTCCTCCAGGTCTCAACCATCTAGTAGTTGTTCCACCAGGACATTACACTACAGGACATATACCTTTCTTGTTTCCTCGTCATGGAATATTTTTGTCCCTGTCATGGCTTCATTGACTTTCCCTAATATGAATTTTGGAATCTCAGTCTAGTACATTGATCCCCCAATGAACACTCCAGCTAGTCAGCTATGATCATATCATGCTTTAACCCCAATTCAACTGGTCTGTACAACCCCTGTCGCTTCTTCAGTTCCACTACAACCTCAACAAGAACATATTGTTGTTGTGAAAGCATCTGGACAAGGGGGAAAAGTCCAAGAGGAAAGAACGTAAGGATAAGGCTCCCCACGCTCCTCCATCCCCCAAATATCCTGAGTCGACACCTCTATGCACTTTGTGTGAGGTTGATGGGCATGCCACCAATAATTTTCCTAAACTTTCTTGTCTCAAACCTTTGGTTCATGAAATGTTTCCTCAGTCTAATATCCCAGAGGCCCAGGTTACCTTACCATATTCAGCCAAAAGACTTAAAACGTTGCTCACAAATCATGCTTGTGCCTTGTGCAATCATTATGGTCATCATTCCCATTGTTTCCCTCGTCTTGACAAATTTTGTGATTACCTCATAGTGCTTCGAGATATAGAGGCCACTCGTAGTGGATCATCTACTCCTCTACTAGTGGATTATGGTGCCACTAGTACACCAGAACGGGGGGACTCTGGTATCACTATTATGATCTCCCCCCGTCCCCCCCCCCCTCGATGTCGAGATGACAGACTCCATGATCCATATCCTTTACCTGCCATCATCCTTGAGATCTTTGTAGGAAAACCTCTCTGAGGTTCCCTCACGTGCTTTTGTCAAATTGCCCTCGTTGGAAACCTGGGTGTCAACATCAATAGAAATTACATTCACTAGCTCAATCATCTACCACTTCAGATGACATGTATGTCATCCTTTTTTCTTAGGAAAATGCACTAGGTATTGTTGCCGCATCATGTAGTCAAAATTCCTCCCATCCACCCATATCCCATTTTAATGACAACATCATGGAAGACATGACTAACCCTAGTGCTACGAGGAACCATTCCCACCTTTTCGTTCCAGATCAATCCCCTCCATCACACATGCTTACAGGTAGTATCCCATGCTTGGGGGAAAGATGGTTTCCCCCTACCCATCTTTTCAATTGATTAACATAAGTATAAACCTATATCCCACCAAAACTAAGTATGGTCAATTATCCTCCCATTCCTTGGATAGTTTGTCCTACCGGCCTCCCCGATGAGCCACATTCACATCGCATATCATAGATGTTTGATACCATATATTCAAATATTCTACTCTATATCATAACACCTTTACCACATATTCCACATGTTTGACTTCATGGATGAGGATGATTCTAGCCCTCCTCTAGTAGTTCATTCTCATTTTCGTCTTTCCTTAATTCTTCACTAGGAACCCTCGTTCGAAGAAGAATTAAGGCCATATTTAGTTAAGTAAGGCCACTTGCCTAAAATTCACAGATTCTGATTTCGATGGTCGGTTTTTCCGCTACGATCTCCGAAATATTTTGGGGCCTTATCCTCCTCTCAAATTGGATGGAAAACACCCCTTTATAGGAAAATTATAGTTTTGTTGTCGCACATTACGACCAGACCGTAGCTCCATTTCACAAACCATTAGCACTGTTGGAATTTTCTCACCAAGTAATATAATGGGTCTGTCTTTGTTTTTGATAATTTGAAACTTCACCTGGATAAGCCATGTTTCCAAGAAGGGTCACTTTCCCACCTCTTAAAATCGAATTTCTTCATATGTGATTCTTGTACTTTGCAGACCACTCCCCCTTAGTATTGGTCGTATCACATGTCTATTTTTGTCATGAGTAACCATCATTTTCTCATGTATTCATGGTCCCCACTAGACTTATTCTGTGTCATAGCGTCATCGAGTCACCCTTGTTTAGAGCATCTACAATGAGTCACCCTTACATCCATGGAGGTTATTTCACATCCCATTGTATAATGTCACAGTATTCCATCCACCTTATCATACCAGTCATCCCATGTTGCCCATTTTGGCCTTCAGTCATACTATCCACCATACCCTCTGGATTCGAGTCAGTCACTATCAAGCCAACCATGCACTTTATGCTCTAATAAGAGAAGTCATCTCTTTGTACCTAAATCCCATTTTCTTAATTTTCCCTAGGGTCATTCCATCATTCACATTACTATTTTCCCTCGTGCCTTAGTTGAGGATCCTCATTACCTCACCTATGGCTAACCCTATTTTGTTGACAGTCACGCATCTATTCCAGAAGAGTAGCCTAGAGGGTGGTGTATCTTGGTTCCAGATTCAACTCTTGCTCAGTGCCTCAATTCAAGCAAGTAGAATCATCATTTCCTTTTGACTTGATTGTTTCATGTTCTTGATTCATACACTTGATGGTCAAGTGATGCAGCAAATTGTACCAATGATTTTGGGTGTGTGTGAGATGTTTCAGACCTCATGACGGGGTGGCCCCTCATGTATCCCCCCACATGCCCAAATGTCTTTCCATTATGCTACAACCTTAGATGCAGTTCTGCGGATTTGATGGGTTCAATTTCTACCACTTGCAATGCTCATGACATGCATGTCTCCTTCAGATGATCCATTCAGTTTGTAGAGCCATTTCCTATTCAATAGGGCTTATTTGGTTGTTCTACCCTCCCTCCAACCCATTTTTTGAGGGATGGGCTAGTATATCTCATGTACTCATATATTATTTTATTCAATTTCAGCTCATCTTTCTCCAGGTGCATTATGTATATGGGACACATTGTATTATTTTCTTGCTCATTTATGCCAGCATGTCATGTACCATTCAGCATGTACTTTATCACTCAACTTCATTTTCTTGGGCGCATTATTATTTTTGTATTAGGTTATCTCGGTGGGTATAGGTATTCCTCTCCCACCTAACTGAGATCCAATACCACAACATAAAATGAGACTTACATTGGTCTCACCTCCTCTTTCACTATCCTCTTTCGCTTCAACTCCATTGGTCTCTCTCTCTCTCTCTCTCTCTCTGACTAAACTTCATTGTCTAGTGATTGTGTCCTTACAACATACTTCAATCATATATTTTTCTCCTAAAACTTGTGCGTTGGGGGGAATATGTTATAAAAAAAAAATGATCATCTAACCATAATTTACTAGATGGATCAAAGTACATGTAGGCCCAATTTTACCACAGTAAAATTTCTTTCACTGTGAGAAATTACTTAATAAACCACATTTGTTAAGTCATTTATAATTAAACCCGTGAATAATAATTAAATAAATCACTATTTATTTAATTATATTTTTGGAATAATTAATTGAACCATTGTTTAATTAATATTCCTTGTCACATTTGACCCAATTATGAGAAATAGATAGATATTATCTTATTTTTCTCTAGGAATAATTAATTAATCACTAACTAGTTATTATTCCTTGTCAAGTTTGACCAAATCCCTTAGGAAATAATTAAATAAATAATTATTTGTTTATTATTCCTTAACCATATTTTTTGAGATGATAAATAAATCATTTATTTATTTATTATTTTTAAATAAAAGTTTAAATACTTTTTCCCTCCAAACCAAACATAATAATATATTCCAAGTGGTTAATTCTAGAATGAGGTTAATAATACTTTATCATTTCTCATTATTCAAGGATAACCTAATATTTTGTTATAAATAGAAGGGTTTTCTATTCATTCTTCAGTTTTGATTATTTTCATTATTGCACTCATTGTTGCAGCTCTCACTATTATCATTGTCGCTTACCATTTTCTTTTCCATTTGAGTTCTCATTGAGATCAAACATTTTATTTCTTGAGTGTTACACATTATAGAGGAGAAAGACTCTAGAAAAAATGAAGACATTTTAGGTTAGCCAAAAACCATCCCATAGAGGGGGACTGGTAACATTATTTGTTCCCTTCATAGGTGTTATTTAATAAAATATATTCTTTATATATGTATGGTTTCCATTGGATTATTGGAGTTATTTGTGCTTATTTTACTATTCCCTTTTGATATTTAATTATGATTGTGGCATAGATCAGGCCTTTGATAGGTTTTGTTTCTACCATTTCCTGCATATCTACAATGTTTAATAGTCATTTAATTGTTAGGACTATTTTTCATCCATAGTTTAAAATGATTTCTTTTCGTACACCTTCAAGAAGAAAAAAGAATAAGAAGGACTCTAGTCCTCCCTCTGCAAAGTATGCATCCACAATGTAAGCCAAATAATTCTTCAAAGAAGGTTCTTGCACAGGTAAGGGTTGTACCATAACTTATTGGGTTCATTTATGTTTAGTGAGGTTCGCAACTACTCATGTTATCAATTTTTTCTGATAGATCTCCTCGAGGACTTTCTTGCAGCCAGAGCTTCGATTTACAGGTATGTTTTCCCTCAATTCCTACCTAAATACTTGTTAATGGTTTTTTGTTCCTTTAACCAGTTTAAACCTTGACAAACTCTTCGTACAGGTACATGAGGAATTCTCATTGTCAATTCTTTCAGCTTATGAATTCCACAGTGGCAATAAACCCATAAGTTTCATGCTCTTATTTCATGTTGGTCTTCTCAGCTGGTCTCAAGTCTATGGTTCGGTTTTGGGAAAAAAAATATTGTTACATTGATTCCAGCTGCTAAGGCCACAATCTCTACCCAGTTTTCCGGTAGCAAGGAATGTAGGGTTCCACACTAGGGTTTAGATTCTTTTCTTTCCAGGTTCGAAACTTTGCAACTCTATGCTAATGTTTTTATGTCTGGTCTTGTAAAGAAATAATTCTTGGACTTGATTCTGGGTTAATGTTAATTCTATTTCTACATAGTGAATGTGACAAGGGTTCATACATGTATATATTTGTTAATTTTTCTATTAAACAGTGAATGCGACAAGTGTTCAACCTTATTTTTTATATTCATTCATTGTTTATTATCGTTATGTGTAGTCTTTACGATTAGTGTTTATATAACTCTGAGATGTGGGGTTTCCTTGTGCATACTCCGTTTGCAATAAAATCGATTCACTTGGTGCACTGTTATATTATGTGTATGATGTGGCTTAAACTTTTATTTAAGGTTTGGTTGTAATTTTTAGCAAAGGCTATAGGGAAGCCACATAATAATTCCATGCTAGTGAGGTTAATCATGTCACACATTTGTGCCATGGTCGACTTCAAAACTAATACATTTTGTAGTTATTCCAAAACCTGAATGTTTATTTCTTTCTCTTTACCAAAATATTTATACTATTTGGTAATGTGATGTTTTACTATACTTTAAATTTTTTTCATAAATCTTGTAGAAATAAAACTATGATTGTGCATAATATGCAATGTACAACCCCCTTTTATGTCTTTCTACATACCTACAAAATGAATCCTCATCACTTAATAACCTGAATTATATTAGCATATACAGACCTGCATTCAGATAATGCACAGTAAAAACTCAACTATTATTTAACCACAAAACTATATATTGGAATCAAGTAAAGTTAATGAAATAAATCACACTTATCTGTTCTCATCGGCTGAACAGCCTCAAACTCTTAGAAGATCTCCTTTGTTACCGGGAATAGTGTCCACTCGGAGTTGCTATTCCCACTAAGACTGGTAGCTATCTTAGAAACAAACAAGTAAAGACTACTTCCATTTTCCTTTATGAAAATAGATAAGAGTGGAACAAAGGACACTCATCCCTGGTCGAAAACAGAGAGGCAAGTGTCAGAGGGGAAGCTTCTAGAAGATTCCATGATCTTCCACCTCACAAATTGTCCCTGCCATTTTTCCATTCTCGCTCATCCCACCCTATAGAGGGGCCATTCAGTATGCATTACACCCTTTACACTGGGAAGGTGATATGCATCGCACCCTCTGCACTGGGTATTCAGTATGGTCCAGTTTTGACCATTTCTGAGCAGTTTTTAGTGGAGAACTTCTGGGAGATGATGTAATCAGCTGACCTTTTTCCTTTAGGTAGTGAAGAAAAACTTTTAGGGACTTAGGAGCCCTTAGTTTATGGACATTTATCATTGGGGTGCAGTGCCCAAAAATGTATATAACAGTTGCCCCCTAAAGCATGAGGTCGTTAATCTTTTGATGTCGGGTGAAATGCTTTACCATGAGGATCCGAAGTTTTTTCGAGTTGGGAGGCGACCTGTAATAAGATACAATACAATATGTTATCTTCATAATATTTTTCATGATCTAGCTGAGGCAGGCATTCCCATGCTCAGCTTTATAAATTCATTTTCATGTACATAGGACAGACAATCGTTTGTGTAGCAAACTGTTGATTCGGACTCATCATCCTTTGATTTGGATGATCATCTGTTTGGCAATGATGTACATTTGATGTATTTATATTCCTGAATATATCGCAGCCCGGACAGATGAAACTAGATCCGGGGTCTTCAAAACTCATTCAATCTTCACTCGGAGTACAAGTCGATCCATGTGAAAAATGTTTTGGAGTCGAATATGGAAATACATCGCCTGATTACCAGCTAATGATGTAAGTTGTTAACAGGCACGAGAGGAATCACCAATAATGAGAATGACCCTCAAGGTACTCTAGTACAATTCGTGTGGTGTGAAAAAGGACTTGGCGTCGAACACCATGCAAAATCTCTCGGTCGAAGGCCATTAATGTAAACCTATCGCCGAAAGTGAGAAACTTTCCATTGAGGCATGCAAGCTTCAAAGTACTGAAAGGGTTGTTCCTAAGTCAACTTCTTGGATAATGAGCTGATGTCGACAAGAAGCGACCCATCACAGGAAGGCCTTAATGAATCCCACATCAACGACACAGAATGAAGCAAATGATTTTGGAGATAAAAACAATCTGACGATACAGGGTTCAGGGTGGCGGTCATGAAGGAATGGAGGATGAATGTATTGCAGTGGGTGAGACATAGGTGAATTGTCTGAATGACTTCTCTTGAAGATATCGGCGACATTGACGATGGATTGGTAGCGTTAACCCAAAATATGGATGGTGTGATGGACCAATGGTGATGACCAGTGAACGGAACAACCCAACCCGGCTCGGATGCGGAGAGAAAGTGTAATGCTCAAGAGTGACTTGCCACCAATAAAGTTTTTTCAAGTTTTCTTCCCAATTTTTGCCCAGTCATTGCTGACCAGCACCTCCTTATTTTTGTCAAGCTTGAGGAGGATAACATATGCTTGTTCTATAATTCGCCCTTCGGGTGAACCTGTAGCTATATTTTAATGAGCCCTAGCGACAGTGAAACTCGTTCTCGTCCATTTGGACAAGTTTGTCGCTATTCGGTTTTAACGAGTTTAACGACAAAGATAACTCGGTACTTTTCAATTTTAGAGAGTCTGAAAGGGATGGAAAGGAAAATCCAAAGATTCTTTTTCGTCATATAATCCCTTAAGTTTGAAAAAGCGTAAAATAATACGAAAGGGATGCATGCTTGGTAATTTTAACGAGTCGAACAAGACAAGCACTCGATCTTTTTGTGTAATAATCCCTCAAGTCCAAAAAGATTAAAATCTAGAGGAGGGATAGCACTTTCGATGAATTTAACGAGCTGGAGAGGCTAATCGCTCAGCAATCTTTTCATATTTTACGAGTCAGTTGAAAAGAGCTTAAAGGAGACTTGTTTTTCGAGAAATGAGCGATGATTTCGGGTAGTACCTGATCCCAAGTAAGGTTTGGAATTTTCCAATCATGGCAGTGTCACAAGGATGGCTAATAGAATCACTCTTCGCAGGTGTTCCTCTAAAGGGTAAACAATCAAATGGAGGCGAATGATCGGCTAAAAAAAACAGAGTGGAGGTGATGATGAGAACACGACCAAGGCTCAAAAGTTGATGATAATGCATTCACAATGGTTATTTACCAGAAAATTGGTTCATTTTTTAATGAGCTTAAACTCTGGGGGAAACATTTGCTCATTGCTTATGTTTATTTTTTAATGAGCTTGAATTCTGCGTTAAAACTGCTCGTGCTAGTCATATAATAAGGATATCTCATCTAAGATGCCATTTTTATGGGGCTTGCACCTTTTAAAGCTTTGCCTCAGATCCTTCCTTTATGCAAGCTAGGATCACTCTTCACTTGCATGCAAAAAGGTTTGCATGCCCCCAGGTATAGCGAAAAATTCCCAGGTTACCATATGAAAGCTCTCCATCCAAGTCGCAGATAAAATGCTTCCTTGGCAATGTCTACTAAAATAGACAAAGGTGAGTGATGCAGTCACCTCCACTCACATAACTTTGACGAGGGAATCTTATTCCAGTATAACTCCCTTTTCCTGTCAGGACAGGTGTTGGACCAATCATCTTCCTCCGTGGAAACCTACTCTATACCCAAGGTTTTCCTGCCGAAACAAAACAGGGTGCATGCCCCCTGGGTTTCAATCATATCCTCCTGAATCGCTCGCAGTCATCAGGTGGACAGACAGGAGATTGATGAGATATTCCTTGCATGAAAAGACCATTTAGGGATGGCATTTGACTATTTTCTATGTGTGAACCGGGGAATGACAGTTGGTCTATGAGCTTTACCATTCTGCCTTCGTGCGAAAAACACTTTACTCTAAAGAGTGATGAGACGACGGCTCCCATGCAACAAATATAGTCACGCCCAAGGAGTAGATTATAATCTAGGGGTCCTTGGACTACCATCATGTTCATGTGAACAGTTTTCCTTCTCAAGGTAATGGGCACATTGGGAAGGATCCCTAACAGTCAACTGGTTCCTTTGTCAAAGCCTTTCAGATTTCTCATTTCAGGAAAAAGACATGGAGAACCAAGCGCTTTCCAAGAAGTTGAGGAAAGGATACTCATAGAAGCCCCTTCATCTATGATGGTACCATCCATGACCATTCTATAAGCTTCTACAATGATTCAGAATGGTACACTAGCTGGTAAACGGGGTCTGCCTAGTATATTCCAGTCGAAGGAAACAACTAGGTTGCTTGGAGGTGGGACCGAAAGACATCCAGATATGACTCTGATGAACTTCCTTCCTGCGGTAAAGGAATGGGTAGTGTTAGCGCTTGAATCTGTCTTAGGCTGAGGAAGGCGAGGTTCAAGGCAACATCAAACCAAGCTCAGCCTCATAGCTAGGCCTACGAGGACAGGAGAGGGCTCTCTCCGGGTCTATCTCGGCACGAGGTTTTCAAAGGGGCTGAGATGACCTATAGTGAATGCGGATTTTAGGCTAGTAAAGAGATATAAAAGGAGTTTTTTAATGGATGATGGGGTTTTCTAGGCTGCATGGGGCAAAGGAACAACTTGAACAAAGAAATATAATCAAAAACACAGATTATCTCCTGAGGCAAGGTAGGCAAGAAATTTAACAATTAAATTGAGATAAACGAAATGGCAAGACTGATAAGAAGTCGAAAAGGGAATAGAAGATGGATCCTTGTCAAACAGAAGAAAACATTAACTATGAATACTTCCTCAAGACAGAGCAAATAAATTGAATTCTGCCTTTCTCACTTAAAAGTATTCAACAGAAATGAGTTAGGAATGAAAAGAAAAACATTAGAAGATACATATGAGACAGAGAAGAAACATATGTCAAATGTCATACCACAAGAATCTCAGGGGTCAGCTGTATTTTTCATTAAACTCTCTGTCAAAAACTGTACAAGAAAGCTCTCTGTTCTCCTTCACGCACACCTCTCAGAATTCTCCCCAAAGTACAAATATTACTTAAATAAAAATTACATGCTCAAGCTGTTACTAGCTTCTAGGAACAGAAAACTAACTTCTAGGAATTAAAACTAATTAAAATTCCAAAAAATAAACCAAATCTGGATCAGATTGCAAAATGTCTCGAGTTGTGAAGGTTGCTGGTCAAACTCTTTTGAAATAGGAATCTTCAAAGTTGCCATTTGTCATAGACTGCCACCTGCTTTCGGAATTCTCTCCTTTACAAATGATTTCTCAACACATAAACTATCTGTGGGATAACAGATCCACTAAAACTAAGGGATCATCATTAACAAAACCCAAACTTGCAAAGTCAAACAGCTATTCACAACGCTCCCCTTGAATCTGTTGATGACCCATGAGGAGGCTCACCTGTAGCGTAAACCATTTGAAATGCAACTGAGGTCAAAATTAGGAAAATCAACCCTATTTCTCTGCTTATGATTAGTATTCTGCATTTTAATTTGGGTTTTTACTTTACCTTTACCATTTCAAAACAACCAAATTTTTATAATTAATATCCTTTGTAGCTTTGGGAGCACTTTCATCCATGTTACCATAAATGATGATACGTGGCAAAGAGTTCTGATTAGGATATGCTTCAGTTTCCCCCGAAGAAAATCTTGGCACTCCACTAATATTTGCACGCATGGAATTGTAATTTTAAATGGTCCAACGTAGTCCCTTTGCAATCTTTAGAGGGCGCGCCACAAGATATGTGACATCCTGGCTGTGAAAAATATGAAAAAATCATCTCTCTGCATGCGATCTTGTCATAAGTTCTAATCCAGTGATCCACGTTACATTTGTCATTTTAAAATTTATGCTGGCCAATGAAACAACAAAGTGTGGATCCCATTCATTAAAGACCAAAATAGATTTCCGTTCCTAATCTTCTACATGATAGATGTTTTCATTTTAATTTATCTTTTCAATTTCTGACTTTGTGCCTTCTCTTTCTGTTTGAAATCTTTAACAATTTCACAATTGTGCATATTATGCTAGTCGTTGAATGCTCTTATCTGCCTGAAAATACTCATAGAATCTCTCAATCTAATGATTCTTCATAAAACTTGGAATGTCATGTAGTTGTAGCCTACAAATGAGTCAACTGTCCTTTGATGACGGAAACTCTGCCACCTATTTAACCAGCTGTCTTTTTGACAGATATATTCATGCACTTGAAATTTAGAGCCGCTGATTTGACGCCTCAAAACTCTGATACCTGTGTTAGACAATTGTCACGTACATTTCTTTTGCCAATAATGCTCAAACCAATGCATTTTTCTGAGACTAAATATGCAAAAGCCATTTAGATAATTTTCTTGTAAATTTAGTCACTAGAGATTGAAAACCAGAGGCAGTTGATGAAAACTCTGATTCCCCTTGCCTCCAAATGCTCTGTCACTTTTTGTCATAGTTCTTCAATTCGTGCATTTGCATTTTTATATCTTTCTTCCATTTATCGTAGGCAAAGTTTAAAATAATAGAATATACTGAAGAGCTCCCCGTAGCCAGTTTGAAAGTTAAGAATTTGAGTCTGCTTCCTTTGCCTAATTCAGTAAATCCACCATAACCCCCTTTATATCGCTTCATTATTGGTCATACTCTGTTCTTGGACTTTGAAGAAACTCTGGCATACTTTGAAAAAAGAATCAATGTAGCCAGCTTAAACAAATCTCTTGACAATTGTCAGTGAGCACATTTGCAAGTTGAAATCATGGAGCTACGATAATTTCATTTTAAAAAACCTTGATGGCCACTGTAGTATGCTGCAAACTACCCTTGTAGACTACAGCAAAACCTCAATCTCGCCCTCTGGAAATAATGCTAGTTGTTATTGTGTCTGATGGCATAGACCTCTTATGTCAAAACTAATTAGAAAAGCGCACATATGTGCAGCAAATCCCACATAGGCTATAGAAATATAGGAGTATGACCCTGCACCCACGAATCACCAATTTCAAATACCTGGGTGGCACCTATGAAACCATTTCCAAAAATCCATACAGGTCCTATTGAAGGAGGAACAACTAATCCCACGAAGCCACTGATGCGTTAGGTTGAAGGACTCTTACTAATTTGAAGAATATGTTGCTCCGTGGATAAGTCAAAACGGTTTGATTTCAATTGTGAATGAAAGAGTTGGCAAACTTTGACACATTTTCACAATCAACAGATGTTTGTCTATTTGGGTTTAGCAATCAGGCACAAATCTGACTAACATAGTCCAAAATAAGATTCATGAGGATGGTCCTCTGAGTTGGACACAGAACCAGCGGGCGATAGTTATCTTAAGTAATGAACTCTTACGTTAACAAACATATTTCAGCCTTGGGGCTTGGTGTGCCGCGCAAGCTGCCCAGTGCACCGCACTCCTCTGCCTATGCGCCGCATGCCCACCTCAGTGCGTAGCGCACATTTCCAACTCTGTCCACATGTATGCAAACACAGCTTCGGCCTTTCAAATCTGTAATTCAACCTCTTTGCTTTCTGAATGTTACAAACATTTGTTTAAGGTTGTTGTCCAAGAAAACAAGCCCAATCGACATTCCATCAAATTTAGTATATCTGGAACCTTGGATTCCTTCATGGCCTCTGTCAAATTTATCAGCAGCCTTCAATAAAGCTATTCTATGGTTCCAAAAGTCCTCATGTTTGATACCTCCATAGATGTAGCTTAGAAGAGCCATACAAGATTCCACAGATATGTCTTCAATATTAATTATCAATGATTCTATCTCTTTGAGATCATGCAAGAACACACTCTCAAAAACAGGGGATCGCGCTGCTAAAACAACTCGATGTGCTCCAACACTAGCTTTAGCAGTATTAATAATTACATCCGTGTGAAGACCATCATCCAAATGCAATTAATTTGAAGCCCGTCCATGAAGCTTTGCATGAAGCAGAATGCATTATGTAAAGAAACTCAAGGATGGTCATTAGCCAGCACGATACATTGTGTGTCATGACAATACGAAATGAGGCTTAGTTTTATTTTGAAGGTAGTTATCCAACATAATATAAGGTACAATATTAATACTCCTCCCGAGATCCAAACTATAGGTAAGACTAAACTTTGTGCATGTAAAAACTTCTGAACAGATACATTTACTACAAATACCAACAGTTAGGGAAGCATCCATTTCAAGAGAAGTCCTGACTTAGCAGTAATGGCATTTGTTTGGCCAAACAGTTTGAATATAGGTTCTGCAAAAAGGCATGAAATGGACAATAAAAACTCTTGGATCTCCAGTACAACAGCTACAACTTCCTTGATAAAATGTGTCTCATCCAATATTATTCGATTCCATTTGACTGAATATAGAATAGAGGAGTTGTCCTCAAGCAGTGCAAATTGACTACTGGCATTTGAAGAGCTGGAGAATTTTCATGCATTATGACAAATTACATATTCATCATAAAAACATATTTGATGACTTCTTCTTCAAAATAGGATTTTGAAGAAGAATCAATCTCGCCTTAATTACGATGACATTCCTAAAATGAACACTTACTGAACCTTCCTCTGGTTTGCACATGTTTTTTGAAATACTTCTAAAAACAAAACCCCGAGCTCAAGAATTAAAATGACTCTTTTCTGGACCAGAGTAACATCAGTGACTGAAAATGACAAGAGATGAACCTTGGTGAATTTGACTACAGCGGGTTGACAAGACGGAGTCTAACAGGTAGATTGCCCCCAAGTTCGTTGGAGTCTGTGTTTACGAAAAGAATTTGAACGGTGTCGTTCTCTTTCTCTTCAGTGACAATATCATTCTAAGCTGAACATTTTGAAGGCAAGACCGGATCAACTGCCACCTCAACCTTTTGAATTTCATCTGGTATGAATTCAGAGGGTTCATTTTCAATGATAAACGTTTCGGCGACCACAATGGTGTGCTAGCCAGATTTTCAACCAGTGGTGGACTTGGCAAGAGTTTTTTATATCCAGGAGGGAGCCGTAGCGGTGAAGTAGGATGGTCATCCAAAATTCTTTTAGCTTCATCTAGGAAAGGACAATGGTGGACAGCGTGATCACCTTCACACAATTTACAAGGAAATTTGTGACTCCTTTTCTCTCCAGATACTTCACTTTCACTCGTTGATGGTGTGCTTTCAACATGATCATCAAAGGTTGACGACACCATATTGTGCAAACGAGGAGACCAATCCCTTAAGATCCGAGGGATGCAAGGACAATCTCGATGATAGTGGTCTCCTTTGCAAATGGCACATGGAGATTTAGGCTTAGACGATGCGGTGTGAGGATTTTCATTAGACGACACATGGTTGCCCCCTTTTGCTTTTGGCTCCTTCTTCTTCTTGTCTTTTTTCTCTTTCTACTTCTTCTTCTTCTTAGTTACTTGATCTTTAGCTTTACCAGCTTTATAAAGTGAAGAGGAAGGTAGAGAGGGAGAAATAGATGAAGTAGAAGGCCGGGAGGTAACTCTAGTATCATCTAGTTGCTGACTTGACTGTTCAGGAATTACGGTATTCTGACCGATGAAGGTAGAGAAGAGCCATATAGGAAAACCAGTCGTCAACCCTAGAAGTGATAATGTGGCCATATAGGGTGCACCAACATCTCCCCAAGAGGAGAAAGGACTAGGATTTCCTCCGAGGGGAAATCCTTAGTTGGTAGACTCCATTTTTCTCAACCTAAAGACCAACAGGGGAACTTGTGATGTTATTCCGATTAAAATAAATTTTAGACACGTTGACACAACTTGTTTTTCAATTTTAAAGAGTGGAGAAAAAACAAAAGATGACTCTAGTCACCTTCGATTTTTAATGAGCCTGAAGTGACAAGTGCTCAGATGGACCTTTTCTTTTAAGGAGTCTGAAAAGGAACGAAATAGACTTCTCTGGAAATCTAGGCAGAGGGGATTACCAAACCAATCGCAAAACTGCAGAATACTTTTTACGGTACGGCAGTCAATCTTCCCGAATGCTGTGTTCAGTGCATT